>JAOANR010000009.1:56739751-56773251 GCA_030278955.1 Hygrophila difformis
CTTAAAGGTGGCGGCCCGGATGAAGATGGGTGGCGGCCTGATGGCGGCTCTCGGCAACTGAGTAGGCTGGCGGCGCTTAAAGGTGGCGGCCCTCGGAGTAGGCTAGCAGCGTGCACTTCAGCGATAGCGGCCGAAGACAAGCTGGCGGTGCTCGGTCAGGGTGGCGGTGCTCCTCGGGATTTGGCAGCACTCCTTGGGCTGGCGGCTCCTCGATACTGGCGGCCTGGGACTTCACTGGCGGCTCTCGACGGACAAGGATGGCGGCCCAGGGAGGCCGATGGCGGCGATCGACGGCGGCGCTGAAGGATTCCCGGAACTCGAAGGCGAAGGCAGCGTCTCCCTGATGGCAGCTCGACGTGATGATAGAAGCTCGAGAACGCGACGGTAGTCCAAAGTAGCGGCACCCTGGAGCCACGGCGCTTGCGGCCAAGAAAGGAGGCGATCGAGTAAAGAGGGAGAACAGAGAAGAGAAGAAAAATTTTGAGGAAGGAAAAAAGTGAGCAAAAAAATTTTCACCTTTGAGGGTTCATGCCTTTTTATAAATACCTTACTGGGCCTAGGGTTTACAATTGGGTACAAGTGGGCCTGGATCAAATGCGCAAATCTGTCTTAAAAGGCTAATCAGACAAATTGCGCGAGGGGAGCATCTGTTAACCCTATAAATTATTAGGCCCAATAAATTTAGTCCAATCCATTTTTCAAGAGGCCCGGTCCAATTCAAGACTTATCCGGATAACAACCAAGTGGTGAGAAGCTGCGCCATAAAGATTTGTTGGAGAGGGATCATGGCACATTGATGACTTGAGGAGTTGCATCACCCTTGGAGAGAATCGTGGAAGCTTTAAATCCAGGCACCATCCAAGGAGAAAGGATCAGCAAGAGGAAGGACGGTTACAGAATCGAAGCCGCAATCAAGAGGAGAGGATCTCGCGACATCAATGCAGGGCACCATCAAGGGAGGGGAATCCAGAGCATTAAGGCCTTTATTGAAGCTTGGAAGATGCATCACATCAACCCCTATAAAAGGCTGGAGGCATTATGGAAGCAGGGAGATCAGAAACCCCCTAGAGGAATCCGCAATTTCATTTTTTTTTTCACTTTCTGCCTTTTCTTTTCTGCAAATTTATTTCTGTGTTCCTTCATTCTGCAACTTTTTTGTTCCTTTACAGTATTTTTTAAGATTCCTGTAATTTTCTTCCGTAATCCTTGTAACGATCTTCAAACAATATTCAATCAAAATTTCTTGGTTATCAAGCATCTCCAAGAAAAGAGTGCCTCTTGATCAAGTTGAAAAATTACAACTTTCAACACCAAAGCTAGCTTTGCTAAAAAATTAAAAGCCAGCAAGGTATTCTCAGTGATGCCCAAAAATGGCCATTCCCAATTACTACTTCAAGATAATCAGCAGTGTCCCGACATTTCCATGCAAGAAAATATTTGTACCCGGTAAGAACATTAGGACACAAAGGAAGCCTCAAGCAAGTTGAAGAGGAAAAACATCATTATCACCATACACAAATGGCCCCTTCACCTATACAATTTTCACCTAAAATTCACTCAATCCCAAATCAAAGCTCTCTCGATTTAAAAACATTTGAGAGCTTATCGAGTTTCACATTCAACATAATACATAATAACAATGAAAGAAAGCAAGTCAATTCGAGGAAAAAGAAAAAACAAAGAAAAACAAACAAACACAAACCAGAGACGAGGTGAGGTGAGGGCTGCAACGCGGCCTTGTCTGGAAGACCCTCATCAATTGACGGCATCACCATTTGGGCATTAAAATTTGGCCCAAAGTAGTTGGCATGTGCCTGCCCTTGTTTCGATCATGGCATAAACAATAGACAGTAGACAGTGCCCATCCTCAACAGTTATCCTGGCTGCAACCATAGGTTCATGTTCCAGAGGTTTCTCAGATGACTTTAGCTCGGGATTTTTGTCGCCACAAGCCATGGGAGGGAGGAGGGTCAACTTCAAAAGCGGCCATGGCCTACGAAGTGAAGAGAAAGAGAGACCCCTTCATTCCTAGAGCATCAACATGGACATGTGGTTGCAAGTCGGTGCTGTTCCGAGATTTGGAGGACTGTTCTTTCTGGTGCTAGACGGGCAAAAGTTGACCTTTGACCTTGTTTCGGTTGACTTTTTTGCCAAACGGGCGGCCTGCAGGTGGTAGTAATTATCAACATATATAGGGGTCATTTCCATGGGTTGCAGCTTAAGCTGTATCTTGAGAATATTCTCAATTTCTTTAGTTGTCATGTACTTTGATCGGAACTGTGGCAAACTACTGTCACTCATATATCAAACTATTTGTAATTTTAAATATCAATTATAAATCTTTATATCCCATTTTAAATTCATATAAAAAAATATATCTCAATTTAATTTTCCTAAACTAGAAATTAAATTTAATATAGTATTCCCTCCGTCCCACTAATTATGTCTCACTTTGCTTTTTAGTCCGTCCCATCACAATTGTCACATTTCCTTTTTGGAAATAATCAAATACTTTTAATTACTAAACTCACTCTCATCACATCACATTAATAAATAAACATATTAAAATTTTAAGCACACAACTCACATCACACATAAATAAATCAATTTAAAATTCAAACAAATTACAATCACATCAATTCCTAATTTACCCCACTATAAATACTAATCTACCCCTATACTCCATCTGTTTTTAAAAAATTAAAACGGGCCCACAGTGCACGCAGTCCAATGCACATTTTAATTAAATCATTAATAACTCAAGTTCGGTACAAGTAAAAATTCTAAAAGTTCCATATTTAAAAATTACTCGACGAGACGAATCTAATAAGATCCTACATGACTATATTTTAACTTGTATAACTATGATAAAACTTTAAGTCAAAGTGCGTATGTGAACAGTATCCAATTTCCAAACGTTATAATTTTTCAAAGATGGAGGGAGTATTAAATACTAACAATTCTCACATAAAATACCATGCTCAAAAGTTTTGGGACACATTTAGTGGGACGGAAGGAGTAGTATTTTACCGAAGGCCTACTGGTCGGCCCGTGTATGTGACGAGTTGGGCATAGATATTAGAGCCCACACCGTTCAAGCCCCCAAAAATGCTGGCCCAACAGGTTGGCCTGTTTGACACTCTAGACACAATGTGTATCAACCCCAATCCTTTTTTGGAGGATCATTAAAGGCTTGAAAAGGGATGGTAGGAGTCCGTGCCACATAAATTATAAATTAAAGGGAACAAAGGGAAGGGAGGGATAGGGAACAAATGTGAATCAACCCCAATCCTTGAATTGAAGATAAAAGATTTCACCCTTAATACTGAAATAATACTGTAGCTATTTTATAACTATTACTGAAATACTCCCTCTGTCCCAATAATAGTGTCCTATTTCTTTTGGGTACGGTATTTTATATGGGGATAGTTACTATTTAATGTAGGGGTATATTAGTGTTTAAAGTGGGGTAAATTAGAAATTTATGTGATGTGATTGTTATGTATTTGAATTTTTAATTGATTTATTTGTGATGTGATAGTTGTGTGTTTGAAATTTTAATATATTTATTTATTACTCCCTCCGTATTCAAAAAATACATTCCTTGTTTTCACGCAATCCAATACACATTTTAAAGAGTAATATCTCAAATTTTATAAAATAAAAAATTATAAAACTACGTGATTAGATGAATCTAACAAGATCTCACTTGATTATGTTTTATCTTATGTAACTGTGTGAAAAATCGAATCAAAATTACTCAATGAATAGTGTTTACTATGCAAACGTTAGAATTAATAAAATACGGAAGAAGTATTTATTAATATGATGTAATGGTAGTGGGTTTAGTAATTAAAGTATGTAGTTATTTCCTAAAAGGAAAATGTAAGAATTGTAATGGAACGGATCAAAAAGAAAAATGAAACGGAATTAGTGGGACGGAGAGAGTAAAACTGTAACTATTTTATTACTATTACTATTATAATTCATACTCCTTTCATTATGACTAATTTTTCACAAAATCTGGATGGTTATAATCGAATATACGATTTCTTTTTTTTGAAAAAAATAAAAATAAAAGAGATAAATAGATTTTTAGGTCATCAATAGGCAGGTAATTCACTTTTGGGCCATTAAAGATTGAATTATGAAATCAGGCCACCAATAGGCATTCGGGCCTAATTTAGGGCCAATTTGACCAATACCACACAAAAACGGGCCGCGTGTAACCCAATGGTCACGCGATGGCTCAAATGTGGAAATTGTCTCCTTTTGGTGACCTGTTTTATTTTTTTGTAATTTAAATAAATATTACTCCATTCATTCCATTATTTTTGCCTCACTTTCCATTTTTCTCTGTTCCAACGTTTTTGTCTCGTTTTTATTATAGTAAATAATAAATACTAATCACCAAATTTACCGCATCAAATACTTATATATCTCATATTAAATATTGTATATGACCACATAAAATACCGTGCTCATAATACCCCTACACGAAATAAATATTCATTAAAATAAAAATAAAATATATATATATTGAAAATGTAAAAAAAGACATACTAATAAATAAAATTAATTGTAATAATAATAATAATAATAATAATAATAATAACTTCAAGTATTAAATTATAGTATAACATAAAATAAAAATTAAATAAATTAAATCAAAAAAATAAATTAATTTGAATCAATTCATTTGTAATTTTTGTGGCATGGGCTCCCACCACCCTTTATAGGTTGTTCGGCAAAAAAAAGGTTCTCTACCCATCATTTATCATATTTATATTAAATGAAATATAATAAAATAAGTAGTAATAGTAATAGTAATTTTTCACAAATAATGGTAACAGATAAATAAGTGTTCTCTGCCCACCCAGGAAAGTTAAATAAAATTGAAAATCAGAAGAAATTTGGGTCTCCGATGGAAATGCGCATATTGTGTGCCACAATGAGCAGCATCATTTTAGTAGTTGGTCTCGAGATCATGGTTTGCTCATGGTTGGATAATTGTCCAATAGAGTAATATTTATTTTAATTTTAAAAAAATGTAAAAAATAAATAAATAAACTAAAATACGCCACTAACAGGAGAAAATTTTCGCTTTTAGGCCATCGCGTGAAGAGTGGTAGCGAGTGACGCACACGCGGCCCATTGTGGCATTGACTTGGTCAATTTGGCCTATAAAACCGGCTCAAAATCCTTTTGTTGGTCAAATTTCATAATTCAATTTTTAGTGGCTCAAAAGTGAATTACCTGCCTATTGATGGCCTTAAAAAATCTTTAACTGAAAATAAAATTGCTAAGTAGTATAACATTGAAAATTTCTCAAAAAGAATGTGTTAAATTTTTTTTTTTGCTGAACAGCCTATACAGGCTAGGAAAGTGGTGAGAGCCCATGCCACACAATTACAAATGGACAAAGGGGAGGGGATATGGGCCGGGTGGGAATCGAACCCTCAACCTAAAGGTTGAGAACCATGGGTTTAACCATTTGGGCTAAGTCTCAATCCCAAGAATGCGTTAATTAATAATACAATGTAACTATAATTGAAAAAAAAAATAGTGGTATAAAAAGACATTGGGCCTGTTTGGTAATTCACATTATATCATGGCAATAATCTTCTTTAAAAAAATTAAAAGAAGATAATATAGAAAACAAATAGTAGTATTAATTAATATTAAAAATTTCAATTTTAATGTTAAAATGTCCTCTATTATAAATTGATGATCAAACCATCTTTCCATATGCCACAGTCCTTCACGTATATCCTTAGATGATTTCTTTGAATGATATGACCCCAGTAAAAAGAAAAGGTTGTAGTCTTGGTCAACAATGAGGCCTTAGGATTAGGATGGGGGGCAACATTCCAACATGTGGAAAATGTTGCCAAATTCTTACCTAGGCTCAAGATACTACTAGTATACTTTTAATTGGTGGGCAAGTTGTAATAAACCACATACAACAATTTCTAGGCAATAATGCATAGTTTTTCTTTTTTTTTTTTTTGGTAAACGTGACACTCATGTGTCGGTAAAAATGTGTGGAGGTCCAAACTACACAAACTACAAAAAGGAATAAAGGGGAGGGATATGGGGCCTCGTGGGGATTCAAACCTCCAACCTATGATTGGGAGAAGGGGGACTTGACCGCTATGGTAAGTCCCTAACCCTAGGCAAGACATAGTTGTCATGGTTAAGACTTAAGACGACCAATAATAATAATAATAGCCTTGATCAACTTGCAGTGTTACAGTGGTGCCTTCCAGTACCCAAACAATTGTATTTTCATGACTGCCAAAAATATCAATTTTAGAGCCTTTGAAATTCATGATGCACAATTCCAAAATCATAGTATTTATTTTGGTTTAAGAGCCTTCTGAGTAAGGTTTATTTTATTAGTATATTTTTAGTAATGGTTTTTTCCTTGTCAAATTATATGTGTATAGTATAAAAGTTATAAACTTGTTTTAATTTGAAGTTGCTTTATATTTTTCCCCCTCTTATGTATATGTTCTACCTTTATTTATATATATATATATATATATATATTATATATGTATATATATATATATATACACTAGTTTTCATTATTATGATATCATGTACAGATGTACCTCCTCCGTTTTCTTTTTTTAACCTTACACTTCTCATTTGCACGTATGTCAATCTATATTTTCAATGATTAATAACTCAAATTAGGTACAAGAAAAAATTCTAAAAATTTGATATTTAAAAACTACAAGATGAGACGAATCCAACAAGATCCCACTTGGCTATATTTTGTCTTAAATAACTATAACAAAAATAGAAGTCAAAGTGCTACAATAAATAGTAAAAAAAGGTCAAAACGTTAGATTTAAAATATACTATTGACTGAAATTCAGAAACTAGAGGTTCAATGGAATAAGTATTTTTGTGATTCTCTCCAGCTCGTTTTTGTAAATCATGCGACTCCAAAATAGAAACAACCCATTTGCAGTTTGAGTTTGGACTAAGCTTCGTCTGAGTATATTGAATAATAGGTTTGGTTTGGGAACTGAATCAAAATGTGTTGAAGTGCTGAAGTAGTGTTTTGTATATGTTGAAAGAGTACTTCGTATGTGCTAAGTATTTTTATACAGCCAAAACAACATTAAAGATGCAACATATATACACCTTATTAACACACCCAGCACATACACTTCATCGGGGCAACACGCCAGCACGTGCTGAATAGTAATAATTATAAAAAATTTAGTCAAAGTTATAATACAATGAACTATACAAAAAAAACCAAATGTAAATAATTAAAAAATAATAGTCAGAAAAATAATATAATAACTCTTGAGTCCAATAAGGTATGAGGAAATCCTGGTATTTACCTAAAAAAATAATATAATAAGCTATCGCCGTAATTAGTAGAGGTTAGAGTGAGGCTATATAGTCCCACGTCCGGCCCACAAAATCTCCTCCTTGGCTCCGCTAATATAGGGCTCCTTGTCATCACGATTCACGAATCATTTTAAGTCACATGATTTTTCCTAAATGAATTTGATTGTCCTAAAAATGTGAAGATATTAGGAACCTACAAACATGGAAGAAACCCAAATATACATATATGTAAGGTTCCAATTGCAAGTTATAAATTGGATGGTTTTCTACACTTGATTTTTGTCCATTCACCAAATGAAAGTAGGTATATATTAGTTTGTCCTTAAAAGGGACGTTTGTAAGAAATCTTAATTGTGAAAAACTCATAATGAAGATTTAAAACAAATGAGTGGAGATATGAAGCTACCCGAAGATGTAGTTTTAGAAATCTTGTTAAGATTGCCTGCAAAATCATTAATTAGATTTAAGGCAGTCTGCAAATCATGGTATGCTCTTATCGATGATCCTACATTTGTTTTAAAACATTACCAAAATGTCTCATTCAAAGGAGGTCATAGACCTTTGCTCATTAGTAGGCGTGACAATGCAACCAACAAAAGGGTTATTTCATTGTTGAACTGTGAAGGACATGATGCCATACTTGTCAACCAAGATCTTGCTATGTTCTTGAATGATATATTTGGACATGTTAGGGTGATCGGCCCATGTAATGGGATTGTGTGTTTGTACGGATTTACGGATGGTATTGCTCTATGGAATCCGAGCATACATGATTTCAAGATGTTGCCACGATCTCAGCTGTCCCGTCCTCACAATTTTAGAATACGGGGCGGTGATCTTGGAATTGGATTTGATCTCCAAACTCACGACCTAAAGGTGATGCAAATTTTATTCTGCATCTCCTCTGAAGGTCCTCTCACTTACCACGTCGAAATATATTCATCAAGAACCAACAAATGGAAAGAATATGAAGACGTTTTCCCCGCGAACATAATGTATTACAATAATTGGAGCACGGTGTACAAAAACGAGACGTTTTGTTGGTGGGCTCAAGATAAAGATGGCATCGAGATAATCCTCTCGTTTAACATGAGGAAAGAAGCGTTTGCAAACACACAATTACCCTCTAACATTCAAAGTCTAGAGGGAGAACAGAGAACCACTAGGGCTATTTTGCCACTCAAAGAATCAATTGCTTTGCTTGTCTACAATCTTAAAGGTTTGGACAAAGTTTTTGACATATGGGTTGTGAATGAATTAGGAGAGGATTGTGAGGGTTGGAATAGGTTGGCAAGTGTTGGCCCTATTTCAAGTGTGGAGAGGCCACTAGGGTTTTGGAATGATGGGGACTTGATTTTAGAAAGTAATAATGGTGAGTTGGTTGTGTATAAAATTAGGAATAATGAAATAAGGAATTTTGGAGTTTATGGAAAAAGGAATAGGTTGGAAGTGGTTGTCTATAAGGAGAGTCTATTTTCAATCTCTAGAGTAATTAATAAGTGGGGTTGTGAATAAGTC
Organism: Hygrophila difformis; assembly: GCA_030278955.1. Classification (NCBI taxonomy): domain Eukaryota; kingdom Viridiplantae; phylum Streptophyta; class Magnoliopsida; order Lamiales; family Acanthaceae; genus Hygrophila; species Hygrophila difformis. Next base: position 56,748,644 of record JAOANR010000009.1, read on the forward strand.
TTAGCTTAAATAATAATTGTTCAAAATATTTTTAGAATTTTATGATTTTAGCTAGGCCTTGATAATTGTATTTTCCTTCATTGTGTATTATATTTATTTATATGATTAAAATATGAAGTAGATAGATTTTAACTTTTTTGGTGTTCTAGTGTGTAGTTTCGATTTCTTTCTTTCTTTCTTTCTTTCTTTCTTAAGGTGTTAGTGGTGATGTTAAAATCAAGCATATGTCTGTGTTTTTAGATTTTCTTTAGGGGCGTTTGGTTGGGTATCTTGGATACCCTATGGGAATCTTCTGCAGGGAATGATACATTCCCATGTTTGGTTGGGTAATCTTTTAGGAAGGAATGTGAGATTCCCAACCAAGTGGGAATGTTGGCTAAGATTGATATGAATGTGATTCTCTTCAATACGCCAGGTAATCTTAGATTACCAGGCATCTTCTATTTCATCTTACATTAAATTGTCTTTTATACCATTTTAAATTTTAAAACAATACATCAACCCATTTTAAAATTTAATCATTTTATTATTTTTATTGAATTTTAATTTGATATAATAAAAATTCATTAATTATTTAATTTATTTTTATTCTTTTTTGTGTCATAGAGTTTTTGGACATTTTCGATGAATTTCACTGTATACAGTTTGCACATTCTATAAAATTGCAACAAAAAAGTAGATTTAACTCATTCCAAGGTACAATTATCTTTCAAACGTAATGCAATATATGATAATTTACGAAATAAAAATTTACAGACACTGCAAATGAATTTTATTATAAATGACGAAGCATCGAATTAATGAGAAATAAGCTTCATGAGAACTATTAAATAATAATTTTGAATTAAGGGCATTATAGTCTATTCATGTTAAGTAGGAATCTAAGATTCTCAATCCAACCAAACGCAGTAATCTTAAAATACCAAAAAATAAGATTCCCAGCAATCTGACATTCCCAGTAATCTGACATCCCAGCAATCACATTCCCACTGGTAATCTAAGATCTCTCCAACCAAACGCAACGTTAGGTTTTGTTCCTAATGTTTAATACTTATTTTATATTTTGGGGTTTGGTTTAAATGTAAAGTAGTTAATTTGAAGGTTCTCTTTATACATATATTCTTGTGATTTGAATGCACATTGTTACATTTTGATGACCCATTTTTGTTATGACATTTTCAATTATGACATTTTTGTTATGCACATTCTTCTAATTCAACCAATATGTAATATTGGGGCAGTTTTGATTGTTGACACAATGCCACAACACTAGGCTATCAATATGGGGTCTGTTGGGCTGGTCCGCCCCCGTAAGGTAAAAAAATGAGGGGTATGCTTAAATTTTGGAGTTTCGTTTATATGCGGGTCTAAATGAGCCAACGCGCAGAGGGGCGGCCTTTGTGGGTTGGGCCCGTAGCGAGGCAGTCCCGCCTGTGAGTTTTGTCATTTTTTTAACGTTATACTATCGATTGAATATTAATTAATTTATTTGGTAAATTTAATACCTAGTACAAAGTCATCAAATATTCGAATCATTATTTTAGTTACATATTAAATTGTAAATTGTAATACAAATAGTCGATCTCTTCTAATATTTGCTTATTTATCTATATTATTGGTATAATTTTTTTAAGTTTAAAATTTCTTATTGTTTTATTTATTAAAAACTGTGAATGCAAATAAATTTCATATTTTATTGTCAACTATCTTCTTTTTAAAATAGAAAATTAATGAATAATGTCAAACCAGACTAACCTCCTAGAAGCTCCAATCACCAGACCCAAAATTTTTTGAACCCAATCATTAGTTATAAAATCTTTGTCTTGAGCAATACTGTATTTTTAAAGTATAATACACAACTTTAGTATTACAAATGGCATCGATCTTGAAATTTTTAAAGAATTATTAAACAAACCCATTATATAATATTAAAGCAGATAATTAAGTATGCCAAAACCATACGTTAATTATCTATTATTTTAAATATCAATTAGAAATCTGTATATCTTATTTTTAATTTATACAATAAAATATATGCTAATTTTATTTTTATACTAAAAGTTAAATTTAATAGTAATATTTTACTAAAAAACTCGCGAATCTGCCCGGATAACCCGTATCTCACAAGTGAGGTAGGTTGAGCCTAAGTATTTTAAACTCGTCCCATTTAGACCCGCCTCATTTAAGCTCACAAAAACACGGGCTTTCAGGGCCCAACCCATTTTGCCCTATGGGCCCGTTTTGGCAGCTCTACACAACACCATCATCTTCATCCGCACAAGACATCAATAATATTGACAATATCCCCCCTTTTTAATTCAAAATTAATGTTATTATTAGTTTTGTTAAGTAACTTTTAAGTGAACTAAATGAATTTTTTAAATTTATTAGAGCCCCAAGAATAATTTCGAAATACTAGTGGATTTAAAAGGCATAAATCAAAATATTTTCTTTTCGAAAGTAGGGAGGGCCGGAGCCATTTTATAAAAATCAAAATAAATCAAAATACTTTTCTGCATTGACATGAGTTGAATTCGAAACTTTAGTAAGCTTTTAAAATTTTATAACCATTCATTTTCAATTTTCAGTAAAATAAATTGTGGTACTGTGTTTTAAATTTGAATTTGAATACATACAAAGAATCTACAATTTACACTGATAAATCGGGCCTATGGTCATAAGAATAAAGTTGATATTCGATTGTTAATTCTCATGAAGAACCCACCCCTGGGGCTGGTTTCGGTGCAGGCCGACTGTAGGTGCTGACACATTCAAACATGATGGGTATGTGTATATGAAGTGATGTGTGAATATAAAAAGGTGATGGATGAAGGTTATGAACAAAAAACTAATAAAAATACAACCTACCGTATATACATCACTTTAGAAGGCATACACATCACTTTACAAAGGCTACAAATAATTTTTAATGCTGTCTGCACTTGCTGGCAATTTGTTGTGGCCATGGTGATACTAGACCGAGAAAGAGTGATTGGGCCAGACAATTGGGCCAGAAAGAGCCCAACAGTAAATGGGTGAGTGTTGTGGTCACCAAGACAGTAAGGCCGAAAACTAGTAATTAAACCAGATAATTGGGCCAGAAAAGCCCAACAGCGGATGAATAAGCAGGAGAAGGAAAAGTGCGCAAGGAAGCAAGGACTTCCAGGCCGAAGTGATCAGTCGAGAACAGCCAGAAAGAGCCGAAAAGAAGATACTCAGAATCGGCTCAGGATGAAGCCGGGGAGCGGTTACCAAGCTTCGGTTATGAATAGGGGATGCCAAGCTCAGAGCCAAGAGAGACCAATCCACCCCAAAATTCCTTTATGCAATTTAATTCTTTGTATCTTTTACTGCTTTTTTTACAGCTTTCCTTTACAAGCTTTCCTAGATTCTAGCTTAGTTATTAGCGGTTATTCCTCCAAGTCCGCCGTTTTTTCTTAACAACTGGTAGTTTGGTAGCCTTTTTCCGGTTAATCAGCCGTTGTTTCTTAAGAACTGGTTGATTTTTCTTTGTATTCAGCATTGCCATTGCAATTAAAGTGAAATTCAGTCAAGTTTGGGCGCATTACCATAATATCGGACTCGTAATCGGTTTGATCCTTTTTCGATAGCCTCCCTTGAGGAGAAAAAGGTCATTGGCCAACGTAGGCCAAACAGTGGCACGCCCAATGGGACATAAATTCACGATGGCAGTTGATTCACATGCAACTCCGGCAGTCAACATGGCGGCGAGAACCAATTTGCCGCCAATTTATGAAGAGCGTACAACAAATCCAGGGGATTTTCCTCCAGGATTCGCAGGACCTTCGGATTTTAACGCTCAGGAGTTTCCGCATGATAATTTAACATCGCGGTTTCGCGATCACGTTCAATTCATGGTGGAAGCGGCAGTTACAAATTCAGTTCGACAAATAGAAGGAAATATACTGGCAACAATGTCGGCGATGTTCAGAGCCGAATTGGCGAGGAATATGTATCCGATTGGAGCACAGAATGCACAGGCGGAACAAAATCCACCACCTGTGGTTCAAAATCCTCATAACTACCAACAGCAGGCATGTCGGCCGCTAGGAGGGCAGGAACCACGACCTTTCGTCCCACCTCAACCAAGGTACGAGCAACAGCAGTATCAACCACCTCAGCCAGTGGTGCAACCATCTGCTCCAGTGGTACAACAACAGTATCCACCATTGCAGCAGAATCAGCCACAGTTGGTTGATAGGGAGCTCATAGCTGAAATCATCCATACTCAATTTGTGAATCTCATCGGCCAGGATAATCGTCCGATGTACAGGAAACCTTATCTTGATTACATAGAGGAGCAATATCCACTACCTAAAGGAGTAAAGGTTCATGATTTCAATACGTTTTCAGGATAAGTCAACCGATCGACTATTGAGCATATCGGCCGATTCACGGCTCAGTGCACCAGGATAGCGCAGAACGACTTCCACAAGTTGATTTTGTTCAGTTTGTCGCTTATTGGTCCAGCGTTCGAATGGTATATTAATTTGCCTCCAGGATCGGTTAACACTTGGGCCGAAATGGAGCGGTTATTTCATGACCATTTCTATAACACTAGTCCTGAGGTTTCAGTGGTAGATCTAACCTCTACCAAGCATAATGCAGGAGAAATGGTGAATAATTTATTGAAGAGATTCTACGCCATCAAAGCTCAAATGAAGACGATGCTACCAGAGCATGAGTATATTCAGATCTTGAAGCAGAATCTAAAGTTTGCCATCAAGGATAGATTGATGGTCACAAGACCAAGAACTGTGGCCTAATTGATGGCCGAAGCTATAAGGATGGAGACTTATCTCGCAGAACAAGTGGCTTTTAAGTCAAGCCGAAGCCAAAGCGAAAGATCACAACCTATCCAGTCGGCTGCATCTTTTGCAGAATCATTGCACAGGTGTGAGGTTGGTGAAGAATTCAATATGGATGATGTCCCTGCTCTTGCTGAAGTTGCAAGGGCCGAGTTGGTAATCAAAAAGCCTATGACTTGTACGGCTCTTCGGCCAGTGAGAGGCAAGGAAAAGGAGGGAGAGGTTAGAGACGAGTTTCAGCGGTTTTATTCTTTTGATCTTTCCCAGATGGATGAGATTTTTTACTATTGCCTGAAGAATGGATTGTTTGAGTTCAAAGGGAATCACCCGCAGCCGACCAAAGAACAGATGGAGGCTGGGTGGTGTAGATTTCATGGATCTGCCACTCATACTACCGCGGTCTGCGGACATTTTTGGAAGATAGTTCAGAAGCACGTTGATGATGGGAAGCTGAAATTCCCAGATAGATTAATGACGATTGATAAGAACCCGTTTCCTGTTGCTAACATGGTGATGGTGCACCCCGATCAAAACAAGTCTGTTCATGATCGGCTAGGGGATCAACCATCGTCCAGTAAAGGGTCTGTACACGATCGGCTAGGAGTGCAACCATCTATTCATAAAAAGGCAGGAGTATGGAGACGATTGGGTTCACCTCAGAAGGGGAAAGAGATAGTCCCAGATGTTTTCGACCGACTAGGAGATTATGAGGTCAAAGAATGGATCAAGTGGTTAGAAGGTCGAGAAAAGTCAGAATTCAAGGAAGAAAGGGAAAAGCCAATTTTGAAGATAATTACTAATGGTTGGGATTCGGAGATGAAGCTAACAGCTGATAAAAGGAATGGAAAGACAGTAATACAGATTACTGATGCACCCTGTGAAACCACATTTAAATAAGCTTAAATTGTGTTAAAATGAACCTAAATTGCATGCATGAGACTCTATTTTACAGCTTTCTAGTGTATATTTCATGTGATGTGTGAATATTAATAAGACCGGTTAAATTGAGCTTATCCGAGCCCAATTTACCTTGTTTTATGCTTTTTAATAAGACTTTGGCAATTCTAATATATTGCAATGATTTTTCAGGCATTAAAATGAAGAAAGAAGATGTTCGGAGGTCAAAGAATGTCAAATTCGGAATTTTCAACACTGGAAAAGCTCCAGAATGCGCCACATAGGCATGGCGGCGCCTAAAATCATGCTCAGGTGCCACATCAACACTTAGGAAAATTTCGGATGGAAAAAGCTTCAGGATGCGCCACATAAGCTTGGTGGCGCATAAAAACACCTTCAGGCGCCACTTTTTGCGCCGCAGGGTAAATTTTAGGAAATTGTCAGAATGCACCGCACCTTCTTGGCGGCGCCGAAAAGCCCCTTTCAGCGCCACAAAATGCGCCACACTCGAAAATTCAGAAAATCTTTGTATGCGCCGCAGCTCCTTGGTGGCGCCGAAAACCTCTTTTGAGCGCCACTTTTTGCGCCACAGTCGCAGTTGAGCAGTTTTCTAACCTCCCGAACACGGTTTTAAAGCCCGTTTTTCACCATTCTTCATCATCGAGACTCATATTCATCGACTAAGAACATTCTGAAACATCTGGAAAATGGGAGAAGAAGGCCGGAAACACAGAATCAAGCCGGAGGAATTGGACAGGATGCCATTCTGATCGAGTTCTTCCTATCATAGGTGTTGCCTTTCTTTTTCTTGCTTTGTAATGTTATGAAATTGCCTCTAAATGTAATCTGCTATTATGTTTCGAATTTGTAGACAGATTTCTATATTGTTCGTGTTAGAAGTGATCTAGAACGAGAGTTCAGAATCACTTTGAAGTATGAATTTACCTTTTTATGGAAGAATTAATTTGATCGATGCTTTTGTTGGAATCTGGAATTATGAGTAAATGTTAGAATCTGTTTAATCTGTCTTGAACGCCATTCTGTATCAGTTGCAGAATTGAAATTTCATTTTTGGATATTAATCTACTGTTGATCGATCATTCTGTGATTAGGAATAATAAATCTGATAACTGTGGCATTAGACTGAATTAATATGCTATTATGTTAGAAATTGGATTATGATTATATGTTGGAAAGCTACAAAATGATGGACATTCTATGCTTTTCTAAATCTGCTATTCAAATCACTAATTTGTTAAAGGCCTGAATTGATCGATTAATCTGTATTTCCTATTTTTAGTAATCTGGCATTGATTCTAATCTATCTGCATTCTAATATTATTAATTAAATCCAGTTTACCATGTTTTATTATAATTTTACCATATTTGTTAAATTATTTGCACTGTTCTACATAATTAAATGTTAGAATCCAATTCTGTGATTTCTGCTTTGCTAAATCGGGAGATAAAAAGTAGAATTAATATTTTAGTACCGGAATTGGGAATAAATTACATTATAAATGGATTCGGGCATGTGCACAATGATTTGGGAAATGAAAAGTGCCTTTTAATTGCTATAGAAAAATTTGTATGCTTGGGAAAGACTCAAATTTAAGCCTAGAATAATGATTGCAGAATGTTAGATAATCTAATCATCTTCCATGAAATCCATTAAGCATAATTTGATTATTAGTATATTACAATATTTTTAATCTTTATAAAATAATTAATTTTAAGAAATTGATCTTTTTAGACATTGGAAAATGCTAAATCAATATGCAATTTCTATTTTATATAAAGATGGCAATATTTAAAATATTACAAGCATCTCCCATTTATATCTTTATTAATTATAATTTTAATTTGCTTTACTTTAAATTTAATGTCACTATTTATTTTTAATTTAATCACCATTAGAATTAATCAAACTCTTTTTAGAAATATAAAATATAATTAATGAACTTAAGAACAATTAAAATCTTCTCCGGAATGAAATAATATTCTGAAATTCCCTGTGGTTCGACCCGGTATTCACCGGTTTTTATTACTTGATGACAACCATCCGCTTGTGGTAAAATATGAGTAGTGAAAATCACCCATCAATTACAGTCCCTAAAGAAGTTGTATCTCCGGTGATGAAGAAGTTTAGAAGACCACCAGTGATAATGGCCAAAAATGACTATTATTTTCAATCCATTTCCGTGTCTTAAACGGGCATTTGATCGCATTCCGGTCTTACATTAAGTAAGAAAGCAGTCGAATTGGACTAATTTATGCATAATTGTAAAAATAATAAGCTGGTGTGAAAAAGGCATAAATATGTAATTTTATTACATATTTATGTTAGAAAATCCAAAAACATGAGAAAAAGAAAAGGAAACAAAAAGATGGGAAAAAGATAGAAAAGCCCACAAAAAGAATATTTTCGGCCCATCTGGCCCAATCCAGCAGGCCCAGGAAGACCTTGGTCGCGGAAGCTCCTTGGCGCGATGCAGTGTTCCGCGACAAAGGCATGTTCCGCGACCAAGTGGCCCAAATGAAGAGGAGACCACCCAAACCCCTTGGCGCGATGACCTTTGTCGCGATGGCATGCTCCGCGACAAAGGCATGTTCCGCGACCAAGTTGCACAAATAGAGACACAAGACCCAGTCGAGAAGCCTTGCCACATGCAGTGTGTTCCGCGACCAAACATGGTGCTCCGAGACAAAGCTGTGATGTGTGTGATGTCTTGAGACACAATGGGCTCAAATCAAGGCCCATGAGCTTAGGGTTTCCCCTCTATAAATATGAGGTGTTTCCTTTGAGCTAAAGGGGGGAAGAATTTTAGAGAAAATAATCACTCTTGAAGACAAGTGGGAAGTTCAGTAGTTAGTTTAGTTTAGGGTAGTTTAGTTAGATTTTCTTTTGTATTATTTAATTTATGCACTAGTTAGAAGTAGTTTACTGCACTAGGGTTAGATAGCCAGTTTTACACCTTGTTTCTTGTTCTAAACTTTTGTTTAAGGGTTTGTGGTACCCAAACCATGGGTATGAACAACACCGTTTAATAATATGGGAAAACATTCTCCATTTGTGTCCCAAAATCATGAGATGGGTCTCACACCCCATGGATCTTACTGTTTTCGTTTTCCTTGGGTCATTTGACCCTCGTTTTGCATTTTAATGTCACTGCTTGGTGACTTTTTCTTGGGATAATGTTGCATGCTTATGGGTGATCAAGCTCAGATTAGGGTTTCTTAAGTTTTAAGTTTGTTTTGTTTCTTTTAATATTCAAGCATGTTCTAGCTAGATTCAAATTCTGTTTTGTTATTTTGAGCTTAGTTTAGCTTTTGAATCTGAAATGGGTGAGATCACACATAATGCATGCCACTGTTCCACTTTACTTTTCTGACATGTGTACTGGACACACTTTTGTCGCGGAACAACTCTTGTCGCGGAACCACGTTCCGCGACAAAATGGTGCTTTGGCGACAAAGGTGTCGAGGAACATTTGTTGACCATTATTTTAAAACCCTTGGTCGCGAAACACCCCTTGGCGCGGAACCACGTTCCGCGACAATCTTGATTAGCGACCAAGGACCCAAATACTTGTGATTTTATTCTGGAAGGGCTTTGTCGCGGAGTTACCTTGTCGCGGAACCACGTTCCGCGCCAAAACCTCTTGTTCCGCGACAAGAATTATGCCTTGTCAAATTTTCAACATTTTTGTCGCTATGCCCTTGTCGCGGAACCACGTTCCGCGACAAAATTTTCTTTGCTTAGCGACAAAACAACCCTAAGTTTTCAAAATTCCATTCCTCTTATTTCCCACCCCTTTGTCGCGAAACCTTTGTCGCGGAGCCACGCTCCGCGACATGAACTCTGCATCGCGACAAGGTGGCATCTTTTTGCCAAGTTTTCATTCTTCATCTCACTTCATTAATTAATTGAACATTTATATTAATATTTTGAGGTTGAAATCCAATGATCTCAACCCATGATTAATTTGATATAAAGAACTTTGTTCAATCCCCCATTAAAAGATTCTTCTACAAATGATTAAACTCTAATGATCTAAGTATATAATCTGGACTGTAATTAATTAATTAATTATGGAATGAGCGATTATTTAGACATAAAGAGTAATTATGGATTTAATTCCATACCCTTGCATGAGAAACCAATGTCTCTCATGCAAGATGACCCAAAAATTATTTTCTTTTATTTTATTCTGTCTTTTCCGTGATGTGTGAAACAGCTAGTAAGGAATATATCAGATTAATGTTGGCAGGTATTCCCACACGGATAACTAGCTCGTGATCTGTATATTAATTACTAGTTGTTATTTTGCATGGTCCGAATAGTGGTCGGTGGAAGCCTTGGCGGTTCGTCCCTCCAGGATTATAATAGCTGCTCAGCTGACTCCCATCCGGATACAGTTTTCTTTTCTTTTCTTTAATTTCAAACCTGAATCTGGAGTTGTAGTAATGTTAGATGATATATGCCAATGTCATCTAATGATTATTGCAGTAATAGAACATGTGGGTTTTTATCCAAATTCACAGATAGTGGAGTCTGAGATGACGGCGGCAACTGTCATTTGAGGCATTCCACTGTCTAAAAATCATCCCACCTTAATGATTAGGGAATTGGACCACAGATAACTGCAGTCCAATTAACCCTAATTATTTTGACACCTCTTTAGCCGCAATAAATTCTTCTCATCTCCGGCTATTTCATCTCTGTGTATCAACTTCTGTCTAAACCCACCTTATATTTTGGGTTATTTAATTTTGCACTTCTTTATAAAATTATGCATGATATTATTATGTAGATATTGTGGTCACTATTATTTTGGGATCCTTCCCTTGGACATAGAAGTCTTGATTTAAATCAGATGTTTCATAATAAATTTCCAACAAAAATTCCTTTATAAATCCGGATCTGAGTAAGGGATAAATTCGACAGTTATGACTAATTCACATCCGACTGGGGGTTGATTTTGGGAAATTAGAAGCAGAGTCAGCGATTAGGTCTCGCCTAGACTGAAAGGATCGTGTTTTAATTGAGAGTCTAGTACCTGATAGGGAATGATTTTCAGATTTATTATTTTCCAAAATTGCTGTTTGTTGGAAATCTTGTATTAAATATTACACTGAGTCAGATTCCACTTGGATTCCGATAAGGTGTGACAGATAATACTAGAGGAACAACATTCAGGCCTTGGTTATTTTCTAAGGTAGGGTTGAGTATTCTTTCAACTGCTATTTTCTTCTGCCAAAGCCTATTTTTGAGTCCTGAGTGAGTACATCCGGAACGAACTAATTTCATTAGTTCGTTTCATTAGTTTGTATCTCATAACCACCCGACGAGAAGTGAACACTGCGAGCGGTTCACCGAGAATAGGGAATTCTTGATCCACATCCGGTCATTCTGACTGGGGGCTTTCTTTTACTACCAGGGTCAGACTTTCAAAAACCTCCGAGTGATAGGATTCTAAATGCTTTCTCTATCGCTTTCTTTATCGCTTTCTTTTAAATGTCTTTTGTTAGAGGTCACTCGGTTGTAATGAGAGTTGTGTAACTGCTACTAGAATTGAGAGTTAAGGGATAGTTCAGGGTTTGATTTGAATCTTCGGGTGTGACATGGGGGAATGATAGCGGTACTTGCCACTTCAATAAATGATTTGTCAGGTGATGCTTGTCCACCACAGATGAATAACATGCCTCCACACGGCCGTGTGAGGGCAGTTGTGAGTCTATGGTATCTTAGATTCTGCTGTCCTAAGAGCATGTAACCTCTTACTGTAAGTACCTGTCTGTTAAAGGGAACATGGTATAGAGAGCATCAGAGTTAGCTAACTGAAGGATTATCCCAAGCTAAGATCTGTGTATTAAAATGGAAGTTTAACTGTGTTTCATCTGAATCTTGTCCAACCTTTATTCTTTTCTTCCTGTCTCTTCTGTCTCATTTTAAATCTGCTTTCTTAGAATAACCTTAATCGCTTTCTTAGATTAATTTTATTGCTTTCTTAGATTAAATTTAATTCGCTTTCTAGAATAATTCTGCCTGCTTCGTTTTAGGTGCTTTCATAGCTTAGTTTAAATTCTGTCAAGTAGTTGTTAGTCATTTCACACACTTGAATCGAGTACCGAGTGGAAAATCTTAGTAAATGACGTGGGCCCTGCTTCCATCGCACATCCTCCAGTGAACGATCCGGTCTTACTATAAATTACTGCAATTTTTGACACCGTGCGCTTTCGGGGGCACAGTTTCTTAACTACGAGCAATAAAAACATGACTACGTATAAATATATCCCTAATCACAACACCGCCATCATAAATTAGTTTCATTAAATAAAACCTAAACCAGGATCATGATTTTTCGGAAAATACTCGTGTAGTGGGAGTCTGTCAAAAGTTTCATGGCAGGAAATCTCATGGCAAGAATTGATGAGAAGTATCATGGCATATTTGCCGGGGATCCTCAGTGTGACAGGCTGAAGGTCAACCTATCCCGGCTATGCCATGAGATTTGTCAACATTTCATGACAGAGAGGACCACAGCGCCATTCGAAACCAAAGCACCACACTTGAGTAATAAAAAGACTAATAATCCTGATATATCCCTAAACCCTTTCCCGGAAATCATAACTCTTTTCTTGTAATAAATCTAACCTGGTATATTTTAGAAAAAGCTCATGTTAATGAAACTTGTCAAAAGTTTCATGGCGCCGTTGCCGGGGAGGATGCAGCGTCGTTTATTAAGAGGATTACACTCCTGATTACTCCTAGATTAGCTTAGATCAGTCTAGTTTAGTGTAATATATCGAATCAAGAACAGAAAAAGTACCCTCAAGATTAATTGAACATTTAGAGTACCAAGACTCTAAATGTGAGGATGTTGAACTGAGGAGAAAACCTAACCTAATGGGTATTTATCTGTCTTGCAGGAAATTCGGAACCACCAAAAAGAAGGAGCAGAAAAAGCATGGAAAACCAGGTTCTTGGTTGGGGAAATTCCACAAATCTGAGGAATGACTTTCGGAATTTAAAGAAATTTAAGATCCGGAATAAATCTTGCAGATAAATGGAACTGACCCAACCTAATTTTATGCAAGTAGATTATTTTAATAATGGCCCAATGATTTGAATTTACTTGGACTGAATTCATTCAGGTCCAACTCAAATAAAATGGACGCAGGCCCAATATCACACTCGGGCCCAACCCGTTGAAAATTTGAAAATTCAAAATTTTGTCGCGGAATGACTATTTTGTCGCGGAACAACGTACCGCGACCAAGTGCAACTCCGCGACAAAGTTCTCCATATCATCAACCCTTGTTTGTCCTTGTCGCGGAGTGATCATTTTGTCGCGATGCCCAGCATCGCGCCCATGTGCAAATTCCGCGACAAAATTATACTCATCCCTGAACTCTGCTTGTCTTTGTCGCGGAACATTTTGTCGCGGAGCATGACTCCGCGACAGAGTCCCTACTCCGCGACACGGGGACACCACTCCATTCTTCCTTGCCATTTTGTCGCGGTACACTTTGTCGCGGTGCATGACTCCGCGACAAAGTCCCATATTCCGCGACACCTCTAATGTCACCGAGCCTGGTCGCGTAATCCTGTTCCGCGACCATGAGCTAGGGTTCCGCGACCGGCCCATTAGTATTTAAACCCCTCCACCTCCCTCTTCTTCCCCACGCTCCCACACTTAGAGATTTTCGGAAAACCTCTCGTACTCGAAACTGCCACTCTCGAACGAACACCACCGTGTTCCTTCGCAAACCTGACCATTCTCAAGGGAAACTCTGCCCAATTTCTGCCATGGAACCTTCGTCTTCATCTTCTCCAAAACGAACCGAACCATGGTAAGCCCTTCTCCATTTTGCCCCAGCGCACCCATTGCCCCTGTTCTTGCGATTTTGGGGATTTTCGGTGTTCTTGTTCTCGAAATTGTGTGAATGGGTTTTCTTATGGTCTGTTTCACTTAGTGGAGTTTGATTTTAGGGAATGTGTGGTTCGGGTATGTTGGATTTTGATTCCCTGTTTATTACTGTAATGGCCGAGCATGATTTAGAGGAAGGGGAAGTGTTGTTTTGTGTTATGAATGCACAGGGGAGTTCGGTCATTGAGTTTTGAGATTTTTGAACTTAGGGCTGTTGGAGAGCATATTAGCAGTTAGGGGGTAGAATCACCATTTTTTTGTGTGTTTTAAAAATTTTTAGGGCTCTACTGGGTTCTTAGTTATGAGTGATGAAATTTGGAAAACCAACGAGCATTTGGGCATTTTTGAATGTCTTGATGTTGTTAGTTTGAAGCATGTCACTGTGTTTGATTTCATGATTTTGAAGCATGAGGCAGTGTGATTCCATGTTTTAGCCAGGATAAGAGTTTGATCTTATGTTTTTGCCTTAGTGTGCTCATGAATGTGGCATGCCAATTTGACATTTAATGTTTTTCCCTGTTTGGCATGACTGTGTATGTATGCTGCAGACATAAAATTGAGTGTTTGTGTTGTTTTAGCAAGTCTGCACACACCAAAGCCCCTTTGGCCAATCACTTTTTCACTAAAAGACAAAAATAGTACTAGGAATTTTGGGTTGACAAATGTGTTTTTGTTCCCAATGGAACTAAAAAGTGTGAGTTAAGTAGCAGTATTTTGCCACCTCAACTGCTACCTTTTTTACAAAAATCCAAAAAAAATGGGACCACACACATCCCACTTTTCATTAAATAAAATCAAGTCAACCTTTTCAAAAATTAAAAATAGTGTTTGCATTTTCTTGAACGTTTTAACTGTCCAATGACAGTCCAAACAATCCGGAAATAGCTAATCCATCCCGCCATGCCTCCATTGCACATTCCATTTTCGAGCTATCCATTCCATCATCATCATCTCATTCCATTTTCAACAAGTGCCTCGAGCTTGTTTAATAAAATTGGAAAAGCAACCTTTTTGGGCCCAATAGCCTACTAAAAAATTCTCTAATTCCAATGACTTAGACCTTTTTAAATTAATTAGTGGCATCCGCCTTATAATAATGTTTTGAGTATTAATCAAATAAATCACATTTCGAGCAAAGCTCAAAATGTGAGGATGTTGATTTTTGGCTCGAAACTCAAAAAAAAATAAATAAATAAATAAATAAATAAATAAAATAAAATACTTGATTGGAATTAATACTTTCTATATTTTTCAGGAATGAATTAGTAATTAAGTCAGCTATTGGATTGCCCGATTGCACTCTGCATCAGGCAGCAGTAGAAGCATCTGCAAACAGGACTCAGATTAAGAAGCTCAGAGAAGCTTTGATAAGCGTGTACAGTGTTCCACTGGACCAGGGTACTGAAGCTGAGCTGTCATTGAGGCCCGGATGGGACGTAAAAATCCCCCCTGAAGATAGATCAACCGCTCTGACAAACTAGAAAGGGATTTCTCCCATCACATGCTGAAGTTTTGGGAACTAATGACAGACCATGCTCCGCATGATTCCATAATGACACCCGAAGTGCATTTGGAAAGAATCACGCTGAAGTTCCAAATACATACAGCTGTCTGGCAACGTCATCTAGAAGATGGAACAGTGGGAATCGATATCTCAAACTATGATATACTCATTCCCGACCAGCCCATAGACCCACAAGTGCGATTGCAGTTCGTGGAAAGACCTTTACCGGTAAGCCTGATACTGTCAAAGGGAGCCATTTCAATGCATGAAGCTTTCCCTTGCATTTGGAACCCGAGGTTATTTGATAACATGGGAAGAGAAGAGCAGAGATGGGTGGCCAGGCAGGCTAAGCTAAGGCATCGGGAGATGAGTTACAACCTGCGCCACAAACTGAGGAGAATTGAGGAGTTCAACACAGAAAGGAACCCCACCATGATAAACAAGTTTAGAGAAGCAATCAATGCAGCTCGAAAAGAATGGCACGAAATGACACTTCTGTGGGGACAGGGCAAGGGTTTCATAACACAAGAAAGATTGGATGAAGGATTGACCTTGCCAGATGAGGATAATTTTGAGACAATTTTCATAAACAAGCGGTTTGGCCAGACAAGACCAGCGGAAAAGGGAACTCAAGCGGACCCTGGATTTCCCGAGCACATCAGAGAACTAAGGGAAAAAGCCCTTTATGAGGTGCAGCACCACAATTGGTCAGTACTGACCAAAAAGAAGGTGCAGCTCAGATTAATGACCGAGGCTGAAGCAAAGGAATATCTGACGTTTGACAAAGCACAGATGATGACCTATGTGACAGAAGAGCTAGAAAGAGACATGATCAACACCATGATGGAGCAATATAGGACCTCATATCTTGAACTCCTCATGGAAATGGATAGAGAAGCCTTGAGGTATGGGAAGGAAGGAAACAAGACAAAGGTCATGCACTATGACCACAAAGTCAGGCGCCTGTTTTGCACACGGATTAAGGAGGCTTGGGAACTTAAACTGGTTCGGGTAACAAGTCAGACATTCGTGCATGATTATCTGAGATTCGCACACAAACTGTTTGGAACTCAAGAAGCCCAGGAAGATCCAGAGGACCCAGATGCTGAGATTGATGCTTATTTTTCCACCCCTCCTGAGGCCAACCCACAGCCTACCCAGCCAGCTCAATCCGAAGTACCAGCACTTGCCACCACTAAGGCACCCATACAGCCCGAGAAAACCTCCACTACTGCTGTTACATCTGAAGATCAACCAGCACCTCAACCGGGAACGAGGAGAAGGTTGATAAAGTCCGCTGACAAGGATAGACCAGCAAGAGCTCCGGAAAAGAAAGTGGAGATCAAGGAACCGGAACCAACTGTTAGGAAAGTGGCAGAGCCCACGGATCCTAAGGACAAGGGTAAAAAGCCGATGCCGCCACCACCCCCGAAAAAGAAGCACCAGGTGGTATCCGATGCTGAGCTAGCCAGAAAAATGCACAATGATGAACTTGCATTAGCTGGTTTGCTGGATCAAGTAACAGGTGGTTCGGGAGTAGAGAAATTGACTGAGGAAGAACGCTCGGCAATGGAAAAGAAAGCTGCAGAGGAAGAGCAGATCAGAAAGAATATCCAGCAGACGAAGGATGAAGAAACTGCCAGGAAGATGCAAGCTGATCTGGAAAGCAGGAAATCTGGAGAGGTTGAGCGGGGTGATGAGGAAGATTTCGAACTGAAAATCACTGGTGGAGTCGAAGGAAAGGGATTGAAGATCAAAGAAGAGCAACCACCAGGATGGACTGGCCCCTCAATTCGTAGTGCTGAGACACTTCGGAAAGAATTGAGACAAAACATCAACGAACAGATTGAAACGAGAATTGATGCTGGAGAAAAGCCAAATCAAATCAGATATCAGACAGAAGTGGGTCAATTGATTGATCCCCTCGTGGGCACGGCCAGAATTGAAGAATTCATCAATCACGAAGGCCCGTCGCACCAACCTGAACAGTCAGAAGGACCACAAGACTCCATAGATCCGGTAGCACTGGCCAAAATCGTGGAAAAGCAGCCAGGCGACCATCTCATGGCCTCTGCACTTAAGGAAAAGGTTCAAGGAATTCTGACTGAAGCTGCAGATGGGAATGATTCAGAAGAAGAAGCTCAGCAAGAGGAGCAAGAATTCATGGACCAAATGGCGCCTATTTTCCAACGTCCAGTTGGACGAGCTGCAAGAATTAGGGAGGAGGAGGAGGTATCAACTGATGTTGATGACCGTAATTTTCATGTAACTACATCTTCTTTGCCTGTAAATTGTGAACTCAATACGATGAAAAATGTAATTAAACAGGTTGAGGAGGAATTCGGAGATGAAGCAGCTCATGGAGAGCAAGAGCCAAGTCAGAGGGGAGATGAGGCTGAACCAAGGGATGACCAGCCACAGGAGGGAGACGATCAAACAGACTGGCACACGAGCGACGACGAGTCTGTCGGATCCATTCGACCAGTCGAGTTTTGGTCTGAAAATACTGTAAGGCAAAGAATGGGCGTTTCAAAGGAATATGGGAAGAAAAAGCTGAGTGAAGAACATGTTCAGATCAAGTTCAATGGCAACAAAGAGAATGCAGAAAAGTATAAGAAGTTGCAGAAGATGATAGTGCCAGATAAGGGGTTCAGACCCGATGCGTTGTCGCACCCCACTGTTGAGACTTTCTACAGAAATCAAGAGTGGGGTAACTTCATGCTGCATCACGACGAAGATGGCTTCGTGGAACTAACAAAGGAATTCTTCTGCAACATTGATAAAGATGCCAGAACAACGTGGATTCGTGGACAAGTGATTAACATTGCACCTGACTGGCTGAATCAGTTCTTCGGGACTCCAGATATCCGAAGTGAATTTCCCCCTGATGAGATCATGACAAAGAGAGCCAAAACGAGTGAATATGCGAAGTATGCAACATTGGCTAACAGCATGACAAGCGTGACCGCCCCTGGACACACATTCAATGCAAAATGGTTGCGGATACAGTTCATGCCAACTTATGAGTTCTACATGTCCAAGATCCGGCCCAACTCGCATCCGCACACCACATCTGGAAATGTGCTAATGGGATTTGCAAGAATGTGGAGCGGGGCAAAACTAAATATAGGGAGGCATGTATTCGAGGTGATGATAACCCGGATAAAGGATAGACAGGTGCTGTGCTATCCGAATCTGATTAGGAGAATCTGCATAGCTCAGGGAGTTGATTTGAGCGCGTTTGAGGGTGACACAGTGGTGAAAGTGAACCCACCTATCAGTGTGCCAAGACTTCCCTTGTGTGAGAGTATCAAATATTCCCTTCCCCAACTGTTCGTCAGAGGAGATTCAGACGCTCAATCCTCTTTCATATCGGGTGGGCAAGCATCAAGAAAACGAAAGAGGCAGCCCAAGACAAAGAAGGGAACACAGAACACCTGTGCTGATGCAGGACCTTCGAATGTTCAAGAGGAGCCCCCTGCGGACCAAGAACGGACTGAGATTCCAATTCCACCTCCGACTCAACCTCAACCTCAGATGCCTCCTCAAAGCCAGAACGTATCTCAGCTCCCTGCTGATTCCCAAACGATTGAGATGGTGAGCAGAATGAGTCAGTCTATGCTCGAGGGAATGAAGTCCATGACTGATGTAATTTTGGCGAGCCAAGAGGGACAGCAGAAAAGGGCAGAAGAGGAGCGTGAGGAGCGAAGGAGGGAGAGAGAGGAAGAACGCCAAGAGCGTAGGAGAGAAAAGGAAGAGAAACGGAAGGAGAAGCAGGAGAAGGAAAGGAAAGAGGCGGAATTCAGGCAAATGATGATGGAAAGGGAAGAGCGCATACATAGAGAAAGAGTGGAGAGTGAAGAAAAGCAGCGCAAGATGATGGAAACACTGATGCAAGCACTCATCAGTCAACTCCCCAAGCCACCCCCACCTCCATCAGATGTAGCAGAGCCGTCGAATCAGCCAGAAGAGAAAACAGATTGAGCGTGTAATTGTCATTTCAATCGAGCATAATTGTAAATATCATATAAGAGAATTTCATTTCCCTTGTGCAAAATCGTTCTGATTGCAATGAAATCTCTTGTAATTGATATCATTCACTGTTTTAATTTTGGAATTTTGCAGTCCAAACTATTTTATTCTTGAAAAGATGTCTGCACAGTCCGAGATGAATAAGTGACTGTCAGGCCAAAAATATGATGTTGGCATACTCAGTATGTCAGCAGTGCCTCTTTACTGCTTTCAATTAAATAACCAGCAAAAATATGCATAAAATTGCTCCAAATTCACATGTTGAATTTAGGCTTGTGATTAAATTTTCAAACTTTTAAATTGGGATAATATAATTGAGAACATGCATGACATGAATTCCTGAGGTTTTGAGCTATAAAAATTTAATGATGCGATCAGCTTATTGGGTAATAAATCTGCATGTTAGAGATTTTGATTGAATAAATTGTTAGAATTAAGCTTCGATTAAATTTGAGAATATTGTATGACATGAATCAACCCAACCTTGTGAGATTTGAGCCATGAGTCATTTTTACTCATTCATTTTCTTTGATGTGTGAATCATTTTGATTAAAGGAAACTAGAACTTGCGATTGGGACCGATTCAAGACCATGCCATATTCCCGAAATCGAGCATATGATCGAGGCACTTAGAAAAACCCAAAATTTTTGGCCTTCTTTTGAAATCCAAAACCAAAAATATTTTCCCTTTAGGATTAACCACTTTGAGCCTTAAGCCTAATTTTTCTTTGAAACCCTCTATATTATTCCTAGCCTTATAAAAAGACCAAGAAATTCAAACCCAAGTGTGCAAGAATAAATTCTATCAAAGGCATTAAACTTATGATCATCAATCCACATTAATCGGTATGTTATAAACCGATTCAAAAAAAAAAAAAAAAAAGTTGAGACCCTTTCAACATAAACAAATTGCAAATGACAAAGCAAATTAGACTTAGTCTAATGACATGCAATAGAAAGAAAAGCAAAAGAAAGAAAAACATATTGATGATCATAAACTTTTAAATAAAAATATGCCATGTTATGATAATATTTATTCTTGCCACTTCTTAACCCAATAAATTCATTTTCCTACCCAATGTTACAACCGTACGCCCCGTTATAACCCTTAAATAAGACCTCGTGATCTCGATTTGAAGAAATGAGCCGGTGGCGAGTTGGTCTGATTGCAAGCATATGGGAGAATTTAATTAAAACTGATTATGAGCGTTCACTGACTGAACCCCAATTGAGAGTGAGTGATCTTTCCGATTCTCTTATAAGTGAGGCTCTGTTTCATTAAGAATATTCATGTCATGCCTTAATTCTAATTTTTAATCTTTGCATCTTTCAAACATGATGTTCATGAAGGATTGATAATAATGTTTGATTTGTAGGCCCGATATAGTGAGCAAGTACCATTTCATTAAACACTGCAACCAAGGGAATTCAATACTTGTAATTTTTGATTGTCTTATCCCAATCCAAAAAGGATGTGATTTATGAAGCCACGAAAATGAATTGAATATGTAGAGTCCGTGTTCTTACGAACATTGACTCTGACTGCTCGGGGACGATCAGTATTAAATGTGAGGATGTTGATAATGGCCAAAAATGACCATTATTTTCAATCCATTTCCGTGTCTTAAACGGGCATTTGATCGCATTCCGGTCTTACATTAAGTAAGAAAGCAGTCGAATTGGACTAATTTATGCATAATTGTAAAAATAATAAGCTGGTGTGAAAAAGGCATAAATATGTAATTTTATTACATATTTATGTTAGAAAAATCCAAAAACATGAGAAAAAGAAAAGGAAACAAAAAGATGGGAAAAAGATAGAAAAGCCCACAAAAAGAATATTTTCGGCCCATCTGGCCCAATCCAGCAGGCCCAGGAAGACCTTGGTCGCGGAAGCTCCTTGGCGCGATGCAGTGTTCCGCGACAAAGGCATGTTCCGCGACCAAGTGGCCCAAATGAAGAGGAGACCACCCAAACCCCTTGGCGCGATGACCTTTGTCGCGATGGCATGCTCCGCGACAAAGGCATGTTCCGCGACCAAGTTGCACAAGTAGAGACACAAGACCCAGTCGAGAAGCCTTGCCACATGCAGTGTGTTCCGCGACCAAACATGGTGCTCCGAGACAAAGCTGTGATGTGTGTGATGTCTTGAGACACAATGGGCTCAAATCAAGGCCCATGAGCTTAGGGTTTCCCCTCTATAAATATGAGGTGTTTCCTTTGAGCTAAAGGGGGGAAGAATTTTAGAGAAAATAATCACTCTTGAAGACAAGTGGGAAGTTCAGTAGTTAGTTTAGTTTAGGGTAGTTTAGTTAGATTTTCTTTTGTATTATTTAATTTATGCACTAGTTAGAAGTAGTTTACTGCACTAGGGTTAGATAGCCAGTTTTACACCTTGTTTCTTGTTCTAAACTTTTGTTTAAGGGTTTGTGGTACCCAAACCATGGGTATGAACAACACCGTTTAATAATATGGGAAAACATTCTCCATTTGTGTCCCAAAATCATGAGATGGGTCTCACACCCCATGGATCTTACTGTTTTCGTTTTCCTTGGGTCATTTGACCCTCGTTTTGCATTTTAATGTCACTGCTTGGTGAATTTTTCTTGGGATAATGTTGCATGCTTATGGGTGATCAAGCTCAGATTAGGGTTTCTTAAGTTTTAAGTTTGTTTTGTTTCTTTTAATATTCAAGCATGTTCTAGCTAGATTCAAATTCTGTTTTGTTATTTTGAGCTTAGTTTAGCTTTTGAATCTGAAATGGGTGAGATCACACATAATGCATGCCACTGTTCCACTTTACTTTTCTGACATGTGTACTGGACACACTTTTGTCGCGGAACAACTCTTGTCGCGGAACCACGTTCCGCGACAAAATGGTGCTTTGGCGACAAAGGTGTCAAGGAACATTTGTTGACCATTATTTTAAAACCCTTAGTCGCAAAACACCCCTTGGTGCGGAACCACGTTCCGCGACAAAATCTTGATTAGCGACCAAGGACCCAAATACTTGTGATTTTATTCTGGAAGGGCTTTGTCGCGGAGTTACCTTGTCGCGGAACCACGTTCCGCGCCAAAACCTCTTGTTCCGCGACAAGAATTATGCCTTGTCAAATTTTCAACCTTTTTGTCGCTATGCCCTTGTCGCGGAACCACGTTCCGCGACAAAATTTTCTTTGCTTAGCGACAAAACAACCCTAAGTTTTCAAAATTCCATTCCTCTTATTTCCCACCCCTTTGTCGCGAAACCTTTGTCGCGGAGCCACGCTCCGCGACATGAACTCTGCATCGCGACAAGGTGGCATCTTTTTGCCAAGTTTTCATTCTTCATCTCACTTCATTAATTAATTGAACCTTTATATTAATATTTTGAGGTTGAAATCCAATGATCTCAACCCATGATTAATTTGATATAAAGAACTTTGTTCAATCCCCCATTAAAAGATTCTTCTACAAATGATTAAACTCTAATGATCTAAGTATATAATCTGGACTGTAATTAATTAATTAATTATGGAATTAGCGATTATTTAGACATAAAGAGTAATTATGGATTTAATTCCATACCCTTGCATGAGAAACCAATGTCTCTCATGCAAGATGACCCAAAAATTATTTTCTTTTATTTTATTCTGTCTTTTCCGTGATGTGTGAAACAGCTAGTAAGGAATATATCAGATTAATGTTGGCAGGTATTCCCACACGGATAACTAGCTCGTGATCTGTATATTAATTACTAGTTGTTATTTTGCATGGTCCGGATAGTGGTCGGTGGAAGCCTTGGCGGTTCGTCCCTCCAGGATTATAATAGCTGCTCAGCTGACTCCCATCCGGATACAGTTTTCTTTTCTTTTCTTTAATTTCAAACCTGAATCTGGAGCTGTAGTAATGTTAGATGATATATGCCAATGTCATCTAATGATTATTGCAGTAATAAAACATGTGGGTTTTTATCCAAATTCACAGATAGTGGAGTCTGAGATGACGGCGGCAACTGTCATTTGAGGCATTCCACTGTCTAAAAATCATCTCACCTTAATGATTAGGGAATTGGACCACAGATAACTGCAGTCCAATTAACCCTAATTATTTTGCCACCTCTTTAGCCGCAATAAATTCTTCTCATCTCCGGCTATTTCATCTCTGTGTATCAACTTCTGTCTAAACCCACCTTATATTTTGGGTTATTTAATTTTGCACTTCTTTATAAAATTATGCATGATATTATTATGTAGATATTGTGGTCACTATTATTTTGGGATCCTTCCCTTGGACATAGAAGTCTTGATTTAAATCAGATGTTTCATAATAAATTTCCAACAAAAATTCCTTTATAAATCCGGATCTGAGTAAGGGATAAATTCGACAGTTATGACTAATTCACATCCGACTGGGGGTTGATTTTGGGAAATTAGAAGCAGAGTCAGCGATTAGGTCTCGCCTAGACTGAAAGGATCTGTGTTTTAATTGAGAGTCTAGTACCTGATAGGGAATGATTTTCAGATTTATTATTTTCCAAAATTGCTGTTTGTTGGAAATCTTGTATTAAATATTACACTGAGTCAGATTCCACTTGGATTCCGATAAGGTGTGACAGATAATACTAGAGGAACAACATTCAGGCCTTGGTTATTTTCTAAGGTAGGGTTGAGTATTCTTTCAACTGCTATTTTCTTCTGCCAAAGCCTATTTTTGAGTCCTGAGTGAGTACATCCGGAACGAACTAATTTCATTAGTTCGTTTCATTAGTTTGTATCTCATAACCACCCGACGAGAAGTGAACACTGCGAGCGGTTCACCGAGAATAGGGAATTCTTGATCCACATCCGGTCATTCTGACTGGGGGCTTTCTTTTACTACCAGGGTCAGACTTTCAAAAACCTCCGAGTGATAGGATTCTAAATGCTTTCTCTATCGCTTTCTTTATCGCTTTCTTTTAAATGCCTTTTGTTAGAGGTCACTCGGTTGTAATGAGAGTTGTGTAACTGCTACTAGAATTGAGAGTTAAGGGATAGTTCAGGGTTTGATTTGAATCTTCGGGTGTGACATGGGGGAATGATAGCGGTACTTGCCACTTCAATAAATGATTTGTCAGGTGATGCTTGTCCACCACAGATGAATAACATGCCTCCACACGGCCGTGTGAGGGCAGTTGTGAGTCTATGGTATCTTAGATTCTGCTGTCCTAAGAGCATGTAACCTCTTACTGTAAGTACCTGTCTGTTAAAGGGAACATGGTATAGAGAGCATGAGAGTTAGCTAACTGAAGGATTATCCCAAGCTAAGATCTGTGTATTAAAATGGAAGTTTAACTGTGTTTCATCTGAATCTTGTCCAATCTTTATTCTTTTCTTCCTGTCTCTTCTGTCTCATTTTAAATCTGCTTTCTTAGAATAACCTTAATCGCTTTCT
>JAOANR010000009.1:56773751-56886939 GCA_030278955.1 Hygrophila difformis
TAGATTAATTTTATTGCTTTCTTAGATTAAATTTAATTCGCTTTCTAGAATAATTCTGCCTGCTTCGTTTTAGGTGCTTTCATAGCTTAGTTTAAATTCTGTCAAGTAGTTGTTAGTCATTTCACACACTTGAATCGAGTACCGAGTGGAAAATCTTAGTAAATGACGTGGGCCCTGCTTCCATCGCACATCCTCCAGTGAACGATCCGGTCTTACTATAAATTACTGCAATTTTTGACACCGTGCGCTTTCGGGGGCACAGTTTCTTAACTACGAGCAATAAAAACATGACTACGTATAAATATATCCCTAATCACAACACCGCCATCATAAATTAGTTTCATTAAATAAAACCTAAACCAGGATCATGATTTTTCGAAAAATACTCGTGTAGTGGGAGTCTGTCAAAAGTTTCATGGCAGGAAATCTCATGGCAAGAATTGATGAGAAGTATCATGGCATATTTGCTGGGGATCCTCAGTGTGACAGGCTGAAGGTCAACCTATCCCGGCTATGCCATGAGATTTGTCAACATTTCATGACAGAGAGGACCACAGCGCCATTCGAAACCAAAGCACCACACTTGAGTAATAAAAAGACTAATAATCCTGATATATCCCTAAACCCTTTCCCGGAAATCATAACTCTTTTCTTGTAATAAATCTAACCTGGTATATTTTAGAAAAAGCTCGTGTTAATGAAACTTGTCAAAAGTTTCAACCAGCTAATACTCAGGTTGGTCAATGGGTCCAGAACTCTCCTAATCAGAGGCATTTCAGCCATAGCCGATTGAAGCCTCGGCTCGGAGGGCAAAAGATGAGATTGTCCCAAAGGGGAAGGGATCATATCGTACTTTCAAAAGAAGAATGCAGCGGTTGAAAGCAGCCATGGCATATGAGGAAGAGTACAAAATGATGCACATAAAAGAAGACTTCCCGAACGACAGTTCCTCGTCTGAAGGAAGGATTTTGAATAAGGTGTTTTTGGCTCGTCTGAAGTCAGCCGAAAGCAGAAGAGAGAGAAGCTGTGAGCCGAAAAATAATGAAAATCGGCTAAAAAATAAAACTGAATTTCGGCCGAAAGAAAAGGAGCTCGGGGCCGATAATGATCGTCTGAAGCCGAAGGAAGAGTGGAAGCCTAGACCAGTACGAACAAGGGAATGTAAACCTAAGACGTCCATTATCCCAAACAATGAGTCTTTTTCAATTGGACAATTCAAGTTCGACTTTGGGTCTAGTGCTAACATGGTAAGCGCAACCACAGCGAGGAATGAAGAGTGCTGGTCTGATACCGAACCAGTTGTGGTGTTCTGTCAGAAGGAAGGTGAGTATTTCGGGGAAGAAGAGCCCATAGTGGACTTCTGTTTCACCAAGCTGAAAGCACTTCGGCCTGAGGCCGAAGGTGAGAAGATAATTGAAGAAGGATATAAGGCCTTTGTCCCAGAGGCTCAGCCAAGTATCATCTTACCTCCAACTACAAAGATGTCTCAGCATGTGAGGCCTCTTTATGTTAAAGGTTGGGTAAATGGGAGGCCATTGAGGAGAATGTTTTTTGATGGTGGAGCAACTGTCAACATCATGCCATTATCCACTTTGGCTAAAATCGGCAGAACAAGGGAAGACTTGCTACCCACAAGAATGAAAGTCTTAAGCTTTGTGGGAGCACAGACTGCGGCCGAAGGATGTATTCTAGTGGATGTTACAGTCGGAACGATCTCAATTCCAACTATGTTTTTCGTAGTGGATGCTGAGGTCCCGTATGCGGCCTTATTAGGCCGATGCTGGATTCATACAGCTGGGTGTTTGCCATTAACCCTTCATCAGAAGATATGGTTCTGGAAGAACGATGGCACTGTAGAAGAAGTAGACGGCGATCAACCTCCATTCCCGGTTAGCTCTGCTGGACGAATCGATACGGTGTTATACGAGGAGCCCATACAATCGTTTCTCGCGGTGGTAGGGGATCGATACCCAGAGGTTGTCGAATGCGACTGGACAGACTTGGGATTTGAAGTCAGATATCAGGCCGACCTACGGCCGGACATAGAAGAAGGTAAATAATGGACGAAAACATTAAGGAGACAATCGAGTTCGAATTGGCCGAACTCGAGTCTACAAATGAGAAGGCAAGATAGAGTGAACTCATGGATGCTATCCCGAAGCGGACGCCAGATTTCAAAGCGCAAGATCCTTTGAAAATTGTCAATGTTGGCACAAACGAGCATCCAAGGGAGATTCCAGTTAGTGCAAATCTAGATCAACACATGACCAGCCGATTCAGAGAAGTACTAATTGAGTTCAAAGATTGTTTTGCATGCGATTATACGGAAATGCCTGGATTAGAAAGATCAATTGTGGAGCATAGGCTACCTATCAAGGAAGGATTTAGGCAGCATAAACAGCCGGCCAGGAGGGCAGCGCCCGAAATAGTTTCAAAAATCAAGGAAGAGATAGAAAAATTGTTAGCGGCCGGATTTGTTAGGCCAGCTAAATATGTAGAGTGGTTGTCAAATATTGTACCTGTAATAAAGAAGAATGGAAAGTTGAGAGTTTGCATTGATTTCAGAAATCTCAATATAGCCACTCCCGAGAATGAATATATGATGCCCATTGTTGATTTGTTATTTGATTCGGCCGCAAAGCAATGAATGTTATCTTTTATGGATGGTTATTCCGGATATAATCAAATCTTTATGGCCAAAGAAGATGTACACAAGACTGCATTCAAATGCCCTGGAGCTATTGGGATTTACAAATGGGTAGTAATGCCATTAGGCCTGAAAAATGCAGGAGCTACATATCAAAGGACCATGAATTATGTTTTTGATGACCTAATAGGAAATTGTGTGGAAGTCTACACTCTACATTGACGATGTCATGGTCCGATCCAAAGATGAAGAAAGTTATTTGGCCGATTTGAGACGAGTGTTTGCAAGGATGAGGTTACATGGAGTTAATATGAATCCAGCCAAATGTGCTTTTGGAGTGCAAGCAGGGAATTTCCTAGGGTTCTTGGTGCAAAACAAAGGTATAGAAGTTGATGCAAACAAAACCAAGGCAATACAGGAAGCTAGACCTCCTCACGATAGGAAGAGTCTACAGAAATTTCTAGGACAGATCGGTTTTCTGAGAAGATTCTTGGCAAATGCGGCCGGGAGAGGGAAACCATTAACCGATCTGCTAAGATTGAATAAGGAAGAAGAATCCAAATGGGGAGCCGACCAACAGAGAACCTTTGAACAATTGAAACAGACTCTAATCAACCCACCTGTGTTGGTCCCTCCTATCTCGGCCGACCATTAAAGCTTTATAGAGCTGCAGCCGAAGAGTCCATAGGAGCATTATTGGCTCAAGAAGATGAGGAAAGTAGAGATCGGGCGATTTACTACTTGAGCAGAATTCTTAAAGATGCAGAACTTAGGTACTCGCCGATTCATAAGTTGTGTTTAAGTCTTTATCATGCATGCCAAAAGCTGGAATATTATATTCAGCCAAGGCAGGTAATGGTAGTAGCTTCGGTTGAAATAGTCAAGATCATGATGAATGATCCAATCAGCAACCGAAGAATGGCTAAGTGGGCCATGAAATTAAATGCATACGATTTGAAATACCAATCACTAAATGCTATGAAAAGACAAATCATAGCCGATTTTCTGGCCGACCATCCGATGTCTTCAGAATTACAGAGTATTGAAGAGGAAGTTCGGCCAAAATGAGCGGATGAAATAGGAATAGTATACCTGCATCCATGGACGATGATGTTCGACAGTTCCAAAGCTGTTTCAGGGGTTGGAGCAGGTTTCACACTACATACACCGGAGGGCATGGTATACAAATACTATGTGCAATTGCCTAAGTCCTAGACTAACAACCAGGCGGAGTATAAGGCATTGATTTCGGGATTACGACAGTTGATAGACGAAGGAGTCAAAGCCATAGTGATCAAGGGAGATTCTCAAGTGGTTATTCAATAATTGCTTGGGGACTTTTCTGTTAAGAGTTCACAGCTAATCGGATTGTATGAAGAGGCAATTGTTCTATTAGAGGAATTTGATGAGGTATACATTGAGTATGTTCTAAGGAAAGAGAAAAAATTGGTTAATGAGTTAGCTCAGCACGTAGCAAGATATCGGCTAATGCCGAAAGCAGGTAACATGGAGATATGTTTGGTCGAAACTGAGAAGGCCGAATAGATTAAAGAGATAGCTCGAACTTTAAAAGATCGAGCCGAAGCCAACCCAGCCGAAAAGCGAAAGGCAATGGATTATATAGTAATAGGAGGATTATTCTTTAAGCGAAGCTATTGATGGAAGATGCATAGGAGAAGAAGACGCAAAGAGAGTGATGGGAGAAGTACACGAAGGAATCTACGGCTCACATCGTGCTGGAAAATCAATGAAATAGAGCATCATTCGGCTAGGGTATTACTGGCCAAATATGGGAATGGATTGTGAAGATACACGAAAGGATGCCGTGAATGTCAGAAATATGGGCCGATCCAGAAGCTACCGGCCGAAGAATTGCATATTATGATTAAACCATGGCCATTACAAGGATGGGCTATGGATATTATTGGAAAAATTCATCCCTCTTCTTCAAAAAGACATGAGTATGTTCTGGTGGCCACAGACTATTTCACGAAGTGGGCCGAAGCACAAGCATATATCAGCATTTCCCAAGAAGAGATCATTGAGTTCATTAAGAAACAACTGATTTATAGGTTTGGAATTCCACAGACAATCTTGACGGATATAGGAACAGTGTTTGTGGGAGAAAAGATTAAGGCCTTTGCAGACGAATATGGAATAAAGATCGTGCATTCATCGCCATATTATCCGCAGGAAAATGGGCAAGCAGAGGCCACAAATAAGCAATTGATAGGGATCACAAAGAAGATGATAGAGGATCAACCAGGGAAGTGGCATGAAAAGTTGTCCGAGGCATTGTGGGCCTACCGGAATGCCAAGACTTCAGCCACTGGGTTTACACCATTTCTGCTGACGTATGGGATGGATGCAGTTCTCCCAGCCAAAATAACAGTGCCGACTTTGAGGACAAGCCAAACGGACTTGTTGTCGGCCGAACAGTATGATCAGTCAATGAAGGATGAATTATTAGATGTTAATTCCGATCGGGTACAAGCATTCGAGAATTTACAGAAGAATAAAGATGTTGTGGCCGATTGATACAATAAGAGAATCCGTGTTAAGCGATTTGAAGTTGGCGATTTAGTTTGGAAAGTTATATGGCCACCCAAACAGAAGGATGGTCGATTAGGAAAGTGGAGCCCTAATTGGGAAGGGCCATTTATTGTTCAGACGAAGTTGGCAAATGGAGCATATATATTGGTGGACAAAAATGGAGAGCAAATGACAAGTCCAGTTAATGCGAGATATATGAAGAAATATTATGCTTCAATTTGGGATTAAGCAAGAAAATAAACATTTTTATTCCAATGACGAACATTACAAAGATGAGCTACTTCAGCCGAAAGCAACATCGATAGTCCGAAAGTACAATATACAAGGGAAACGTCCTAGTCTACCAGGGCCGAGAAAGGATGGAAGTCAGTGGAATCTGAAGTGGAAGACACTCAGAATCATTCCCAAGTCCTTCCCGCCTAAAAGATCGGCAAAGGCTTTGCTAGTGAAGCCAGCCTCCCCCGATCAAAAAGAAAAAAAAATAATAACGGATTTTGCTCCGATGGGAACACACCACTAGACATGCACAGCAGAAAAAGGATCCGAGGGGTATGCCCTTCAGAGCAAAAAGGATTATAAGGTCCCATAAAAAGGTGCGATTACCAGTCAGTCACCCAAAACTATGGGACCTACATGAGCAAGGGTCCGACAGGTCATATCAATATTTAGAGACAGGTCGAAACTTGAATATGACCGTCGAAATAAAAGTTAGAAAAGGAATATAGAGATCCTCCCCCGCATGAACATGATGGTGAAAAGGTTAGCTGAAGTCGCACCGCATGGAGGAGATTTTTTTTGTGCCATGGATAAAGACCCAAACAGAAAAATAGTAAGCTAAGGAAGCCTAAAGGTAAAAGGAAGAAGATGGATTGAAGAAAGTATAATATACATTACAGAGCACCGTGTTGGAGGCATGAGATTACTAGTATTTATAGAGGGTAAAAAATGATGGCATTTACAGCAGGGGTAGAAACGTAAAGTAATGAATGCTAATATGAGAAAGACGTTTCATGATTTCCGAGAAAACTGTAGAGAATATTGCCCTACCAAACGAGATCCCGAAGATTACGGGAACTGACAAAGTAAAGTACAAAAAAAAAATAAATGATAATAAATAGGCCGATCATACATATGAAAATCGGCCGAAGAATTTGGAAGAGTCGAGAAAAGCGTATCAGAAACAAAAGCACACCACACAAGGAATACGGCCGACTAACGGCCATTCCGATAGATAAGTTCTAGTATTCACTAATATCAAAGGCAATATCATCATCCGAACCACGAAGACGGTCAGCATGCGGATCAACGGACGAACCACGGCCAATCGCGAAATCCAGAGCCGATTGAAAATCTTAAAGCACCTGAGCTTCATCTTCGACTGAGACGTGAGGTTCATCGGGTTGAGATGAAAGCAGATGTTCAAATGCGTCCTGAAGAAGTCCAGATTGGGTATCTAAAAAAAAAGGAGAGGAGAATAAAAAAAGAGAAAAAGAGAAAATTCAACAAAGGAGTATAACCAGCTTATACCATCTCCATCAGAGGGACGAATTGACGATGGACTATCATCTGAGGGCCGAGGATCATTCCCCAGAGAAGGGTCAGCAACAGGACCGAAAGGGGCCACGGAAGTGTCGGATGAAGAACAAAATTTAGCTGCAATAGGACGGATTTTGCCAATCACAGCCTGAGTATCCGATCATGAGCCCTGAAAAACATTAACAACTTCCTCACTAAAAGATGATCTCAAAGAAATATAGCCCATTTCTTGCTGAAGACTCAAGTTTCTCTTTCGGAACTTGGGCGAACTTGTGAAGCTGCTTGACGAGACGCCGAAGACGGGCCGACTCCTTATCTACGTCAGCCAAGGCACTCTCTAAATCTTGTGCCTTGCGTTGGAGTCGACAAATTTCCAATTGAGTGGCAGCAAGCTCCTCTGAATATTTAAGCTTAAGAATATCATTGCCCGACAACTTATTCATACACTCTTGATAATCGGAGGTATGTTTGTCGAACTTCTGCTTATGAAGGGCTATGGAAGTCTACTCATCTTCAAGTCTTATGCGAGTAGCCAAACCACCCGGAAGCTCCAAATCCATACGCAAAATAAAGGTAGACATCGCCTTGATAACATCCTCCAAACCCGAGGAAAGAAGTTCTTCAGAGAAGGATTGCTCAATATGGGAAATGAGCAAGAGAAGAGGCTTGGTCTGGACTGAAAGCACATCCGGCTGACGAGTAATTAAATGATCCAACTCGTCTAAACAAACCCCAAAATTGACAGGGAAGTTCGATGTAGGAAAAGGCAAGACAGGGGAAAAAAAGTCATCCAAAGCTTCCCTATCCGGACAAGGAGAAGGAGGGATGTCATCAACAGAAGCTAGTCCTTGTGGAAGACGGACGACGGAAGGGTCAGAAAGAATAACAGCCGAAGAAGATGGTAGAGCAATCGCCGAAGAAACAACTGGCTCACGAGTAACTAAGTCAGCATTGTCAGCCCCAGAAACACAGGGAGCTAGGCTAGCCAAATCAGAGTTAGACCCTGGACCAACCTTTGACGCAGGTGCAGCTGACTGAGGGAGAGACCTAGGGGAAGGAACAACAGCAGTCTCATCAATGGGGTCCAGAGCTGAACGAGAAGGAGTACGAGATCGACGGGGCATGTCATCCGGGCCAGACGAGTGGCCAGGAGAGACCGAAGTTCCCGACGGGTCTAGAGCCGGACGAGTCTAGGAGAGAAGAAAAACAAAAGAGTTATCAATAAAAGGATAATGGGTGACCTGAAAGACTAAAACATAAAGAGGAATAGAAAAGGATTATAAAATACCTGATCGGCCGCTGCGGCCGACCCAGGGAGGGGAGAACGAGTCGAACGTCTACGAGTTTTGGGGGCAGGATCATCATCAGACTTGCCCGAACTCGGAGTAGTACGCTTTAGTCCAGAGGTAGCAGTAGCACCGGAAGTGGACGAAGTAGGTGGACGAGACAGAGGGGCTGAGATATCTTTTGGTAATGTAGTCCCTGTTAAATAAAAACGGATAAGGGGACGGCCCGAAAAGGACATGAAAAGCAGGAAATAAGAAGTAAAGGAGACTTACTAGGCGGAGGGGCCAAACGCTCATCCACCTGAGAAGAACAAGAATAATCAGGAGCCAAATCTATGATAGAAAACATCATAATACTTGGAAAGCCACGGACAATAAAATGAGCCTGTAAGTCGGTGTCGATGCAGGCACGAAGCAATACTTTGCCCCACCAATCGTCAAAATGTTTGGTTGATAAGCCGGGACGAACATTGAAGGAACGAACTTCGAAGTCACGAATTCGGATGGCCCAGGTCCCGCAAGACTGACGACTTTCGGAAGGACCGATCCCCTTGTATTCTTTGTGATATCTATTTGGGTCCCCATGCAAAGCAAGGACCACATCCTGAGCAAAACCAAACTGGCGACTGACCAAATGAGGCTTGTATACCTCGGAAAGAATGGAATGATTGGAAGGTACCGCCGAAGAGAAATCGAAGATATGGCAGGCACAATGCAGGCGTTCCAAACCTGGGCAACCGGTTTTGGCAGAGGTTTACCAGAGGGAGAAGCATTAATGGCCAAAACTCAACTAATAGGAGCACCAGTATAATGACAACCGGAGAAAGAAGTAGTAGGCGATCTATTCATAAAGTAATAAATCCATTGAGTCATAGTCATATCAGGGAGACAAATCCCAAGGAGATCATTGTTCGAAGGAGGTTCAACAATGGGCGTCTGAGATCCAAGACCAGAAATATCTCGAATATGCCAAACCAGCCATAAGTGAAGGAACCAAAGGGGGCTGCGGGACCTGTCTAAATAACCATCCGCCCAACCCTTTACCTGGGTTGAAATACCGGCATATAAGTGGGCGAGGAAATAGTCAACGAGAGACAGACGGTCCTTAACAATAATCTTAGAGGCCAAAGGGAAGGCCTCAAGGACGACGGATTTGGCAGGGGCACACCAGAAATATCTGCTAAGAAAACACATCATGAAAGCCAGGGGTTCTGGGGCCTTGCAATCAGGAGAATCACTACTATATTGTTTAATCCAGTGGGTGTAAGTAAGCTTAGACACAAAGCTAGTATTACACTTTGTCGGCTTCACACAACCAGAAACCCCAAGGATAGAGTTCCCAAGAGACGGCATATCTAGAAGAAGTTTAACATCTTCAATAGTGGGAGTCATCATCCCCCACGGGAAACAGAAACAATTCAGAGAAGAATTCCAGAAACATAAAAGCGCAAGGATGGGCCAATAATTGGAAGGAAGTGATTGAGCACTTAAATTAATCAAGTGATTAACGTTAGCAGCCTTCCAAGTTGCTTCACAAAAAGGCTGCACTCGTCTATACCAGTTGGTGTACTCAATGTTTACGGTCGGCCAGGTCCTAAGATTAGCAAAAAGCTTCGGGGAGAAATAATCTGAAAATAAAAGGATAGTTTTCTGATCACCAAAAATGTTGGAAACACAAGCACTGGCCTCTGAAGAAGTTGCAAGGGGACCAATAGTGGTGAAACCCTCGTCAGTAAGACGAATGGAAGTCAAATCGGCAAAAGATTCTTCAATATTCTTGATTTTAGAGGAACAGGGAGAAAGAGTTGGTTGTTCCATTTGGGAAATACCGATGGCAAAGGGGAAAATAGCAGGAGGAAAGAGCAGAGAGGAGCACAAGAGGAGAAAGCGAAGTGGGAAGAAGAGGAGGAGGCAGGTAATGATGAGAAGTGAAGAAATAACAAGACCCGAGGGATATGAAAGATCGTGGCCGGATTCCCAGGGGGAGTTCATGCGAAAAATGGGGAAAAGGGAAAAAAACAGGTTTACTTGGGTTCTTTCCGGACGGAAACATACCCAAGTAAAGGAGGGCATCTATTGTGGCCATGGTGATACTGGACAGAGAAAGAGTGATTGGGCCAGACAATTGGGCTAGAAAGAGCCCAACAGTAGATGGGTGAGTGTTGTGGCCACCAAGACAGTAAGGCCGAAAACTAGTAATTAAACCAGATAATTGGGCCAGAAAAGCCCAACAACGGATGAATGAGTAGGAGAAGGAAAAGTGCACAAGGAAGCAAGGACTTCCAGGCCGAAGTCCAGAAAGAGCCGAAATGAAGATACTCCGAATCGGCTCAGGATGAAGCCGGGGAGCGGTTACTAAGCTCCGGCTATAAATAGGGGATGCCAAGCTCAGAGCCAAGAGAAACCAATCCACCCCAAAATTCCTTTATGCAATTTAATTCTTTGTATCTTTTACTGCTTTCTTTACAAGCTTTCCTAGATTCTAGCTTAGTTGTTAGCGGTTATTCCTCCAAGTCCGCCGTTATTTCTTAACAACTGGTAGTTTGGTAGCCTTTTTCCTGTTAATCAGCCGTCGTTTCTTAACAACTGGTAGATTTTCATTTGTATTCAACTTTGCCATTGCAATTAAAGTGAAATTCAGTCAAGTTTGGGCGCATTACCATAATATCGGACCCGTAATCAGTTTGATCCTTTTTCGACAGCCTCCCTTGAGGAGAAAAAGGTCATTGGACAATGGAGGTCAAACACAATTGTTATGCTATTACAGAAATCGGATTGCCACCCCTGGATTGCTGTTCTAACAACCTTAATGCATCCTAAAAGTCCTTGTAATAGAATGGAATCATAAATATCAATTTTCATGTTTCGAATGCCAAAGCGTAATAATAGCTGAAATCATATCATATCATATCATATCTATTACTATATGCCAAGTTAATTCATTTCTCACTTTAATTTATAGATTCAATACTTTTTTTAAGAAAAAAAAATATTGGCACTCGAGTATGTCGGTAAAGATGTATGGAAGCCCCAGCCATACAAATTACAAATGGATAAAGGGGAGGGATATGGGGTTGGGTAGGAAATCGAATCCCCAACCATAAGGTTGAAAGTTATAGAGCTTGAGGGTATAAAGATCCTATAAATATTAATCAATTGAAATATATAATTCCGTTTTGTTTTCAGGTAAGGATTCTAACAACGGAAATAGATCTCCTTTAGTCATTTATGTTTTGATTTTTGTTTTTCAATTTCGTTCTAAACTTTTGTTTTGCATCATTCAATCCTCTAACTTTATTAATTTTTTGTCAAATCTGTCCTAATTCACCATAATATTATAAATTAGCACAATTAACAAAATTACTGGACTAATTCGACCCGTATCCTACTCAAATAACTCGACACCGTCCAAAATGTCGTTCCCCATCTTTATATTAACCCTTTTTCGATATTATTTCCCTACAATGCCTAACGTAAATTCTATTTATAATGAGAAAATAATGTCGGAGAAGAGTTAATACAGATGCGAGGGAATGTGGTTTTGTATGGGTCGAATTATTTGAGTATGATACATGTCGGATTTATCCCACAATTTTATTAGTTGTGTTAATTCATAAGATTATAGTGAATTAGGACCAATTTGACAAAAAATAGTAAAATTAGAGGACTTAATGGGACAAAACAAAAATTTATGACGAAATTAGAAAAAAATCAAAACATAAAGGATTAAATGTGGTTTATTTCCATTGTAACAACTATGCATCTATCATTTCATTTGGCTTGACCGCTTGAACCTTTGAGGTTCATCCCTTCAGAAAATAGCTTTCTTGAAATGTAATACTCCTTCCGTTTGTATTGTCTAATTTTGACTTTTTATATTGTTAATGGTATAAGTTTGACTTAACTTTTTTTTTTTGCAATTATACAAGAAAATATAGTCAAGTGAGATCTTGTTGGATTCGTTTTTTCACATAGTTTTAGAATATATTTTATAAAAATTTTACTTCTACAAATTTTAAAATATTAATTGTTAAATAAATGCATTGGACCGCGTACCTAAAAGTTTTGGAAACAGTACTAATGGGACAGAGGGAGTATTTCTTTCTTTAAAAAGTGAATCTTTAGTTTTTTTTTTTTTTTTTTTGGCAAACAATGACGCACGGGCGTCGGCAAAGGGACGAAGAAAAAAATAGTAGCAAGAGGGGGGGGAGGGAACAGAAACAACTAAATG
The DNA here is from genome assembly GCA_030278955.1 of Hygrophila difformis. Lineage (NCBI taxonomy): Eukaryota > Viridiplantae > Streptophyta > Magnoliopsida > Lamiales > Acanthaceae > Hygrophila > Hygrophila difformis. The sequence continues at coordinate 56,786,005 of JAOANR010000009.1, forward strand.
CGCGGAAACCAAACACCTGCCATATCTTCCGTCAAAAGGGGGCAAGTGTCGTCCGACGGGAAAGCCCACATCGTGAAGAAGTCAATCGAATGAGCAGGTACCTCTCTTGGCCAATGCGTCGGCCACGGCATTTCTTTCTTTAATAAGTGAATCTTTAGTTTCATAATTCCTGAGTTTTTAGTTAATACTTACTCCGTTTCTAATTAATTGACACGGATGGTGTTTTGTCATTGTTCATTGAGTAACTTTGATTTGATTTTTTCATACAATTATATAAGATAAAATATAGCCAATTGAGATATTGTTGGATTCGTCTAATCGCATAGATTTAGAATATCAAATTTTTATAGTTTTTCATCGTGTGTAATTTGAGTTATTAAGAATTAAAAACGTGTATTGAATTGCGTAAAATGTGGGTCCGTGACAATTAAAAAGGAAATGGGAAGTATGTAAAATACTAAATCACCCCATTGTTTTAGTCAAAATAAATTTAAAAAAAATTCTTTAGAAGAAATAGTATAAATTAATCCTCCGAAAAAAAAGTGTACATGTGAATATTGAAGAGGAGAAGAGTAGTAAAGAAAAACAAAAGATTAAAGGTTGGCCAAAAATCATTTCAATATTGCCAAACTCCATATGAAATCACAAAATTAAATGTTTGCAATTAATCCATCCATCCCAATATGATCAACGAGGAAAAGAAAAAATAAAGAAAACAAAAAATCCCAACCTAACTTGTTCCATTAAATTCAATTCCCAATTGACAATAAGAAGAAAGAAAGAAAGAAATTAGAAATTTCCCATTTACCAAAACTGGAGTGTGGACACCATTTCAAAACTTGCAAACAAGAATCCAATAATTGATCCCAAAATTTTACTTACCTCAGCCCTACACTTCCCATTCTTGTTTGATCATCACTTTTATCCATCCATCTCTTCAATTCCCCCAATAAAATACACAAAAGTGTAAAAAAAAATAAAAATTAAAGTGAAAAAAGAAAATCTTGTTAAAGATCTGAGGCTGGTTTTAGCTCTCCTTAGATATAGAGAGAGGAGTGAGAAGGGGGAGATCTCAATAGTGCACAAAAGCTGCTCATCATTTTCTTCCTCCCTTTGCTTTTTCCTTCTTTCATTTATGAGCTTCAGCTCATTTATTCCTCGGACCAGTCTTTTGCTTTTTCTTTTCTTTTATTTTTTTGGGTTTTTTTGTAAGTTACTGTGAAGAACCCACCCAAGATCTGCTTCGCTTTTTCATTTCTTGAAGTTTAGGATATAGTTTGCTTCACTTGTTTGTGGTTTTTAAGGTATTGTGAGTTGAAAGGGGAAAAGGGCTTGTAAATTGAGGGATATGTGTGGGTTTGGATGAGAAACTTTGGTGCTTTGTAGAGGGGTTGGGGATGGGGGGGTGGGGTGGGGTTGGGCTTAGGGTTAGGGTCAGTTCCGGGTGTAATGCTTCTTTTTCCTTGAAGCTCCCCCTTTTGATTTAGTCTTGTTTTGAAGAAATTGTGGCTCTTTTTGGAATATGAGGCTGTCTTCTTCTTCTTCTCCAACCACTGGATTTGATGCTCAGCCTGAGGAAGGTATACATACATACACTCACTGTCACACACCATAGTCTAATTTTTACTTAAATCTTTATGTTGCCTTTTTTTTTTTTTTCTTTGTGTGTGTGTGGACAGTGTTGTAATTATTATTGTGGTCCTTGTTTTTTAGCGGCTAACTCTAGCTGTCTGTTGGGATATAAAGTTATCATTTTTTTGGTCTAATTTTTTGTTGTTGGGTTGCAGGGGAAAAGAAATGCTTGAATTCAGAGCTATGGCATGCCTGCGCAGGCCCGTTGGTCTCGCTTCCGCAAATTGGAAGCCGGGTTGTGTATTTCCTTCAAGGCCATAGCGAACAGGTTGTATAAAGAGTTTTCAATGGGAGATACATGGCTTCCTAGAATTTAGGTTCCATATTATGGTTTGCTTATAGCAATTGTGTAATTCAATGCTTGTCATTTAGATGGAATGAATGAATTTAGTGGGGATGGAATGGGGACAAATGAGGATTGATTATATATTCGGGGACAATGAGTCATCCTGCTTGGCTTAAAGTGTTGTTCGCATGTCCATTTTTTGTGTGTCATCATAGGTAGCAGCACGAAATTTATGCGATTTCACAGATAAATAGTGTGGCAACTGGTTTGCTTCTTGTTACCTTTTCTAAACTTTGTGTACAGTCTTGTCCGTAACCTAGGATACTTACCACTTAATACCTGTATAGATATAGGTCCAAGATTTTTGAATAGGTAATGGGAGTTTGATTTGATTAGGGAACTTTAGTGAAAAATCAATAAATGAAGCACTACACACCCCTGCTTGTGCATATCCTTTGTAGTGTTTGCCGAGCTTAATTTGGAATGTGTATTGACACGTCCGGTGATTTGTATGCAGGTCGCTGCCTCAACCAACAAGGAAGTGGACACTACGATTCCGAGCTATCCTGGTTTACAGCCACAACTAATTTGCCATCTTCACAATGTTACCATGCATGTAAGTTTCAACCGTATTCTATGTTACTATATCTATATGATGTAGCAATTGTCTTAATGCAATAAATTGTCAAAATTGCAGGCAGATGTTGAAACAGATGAAGTGTATGCTCAGATGACTCTGCAACCGTTGACACCTGTATTTACTTTTGTGCCTCTTCGTAGTTACGAATTTGTTACAGCATTTGCTTTTCACTTAATGATAACTTTACCTGATGGTGTGTAGGAAGAGCAAAAGGATATGTGTTTACTGCCAGCAGAGCTTGGCACTGCGAGCAAGCAGCCGACGAATTATTTTTGTAAAACATTAACTGCTAGTGACACTAGTACTCATGGAGGATTTTCCGTCCCCCGCCGAGCTGCAGAGAAAGTGTTCCCTCCACTGGTAAGCACTGGTTTGTCTGGTTTTCTTGAATGATCTATTGGCCACACATTTCTTGGTTAATGTATGTCTTTAAAAGCGGTGCCTTTGTTGTTTCTTCAGGATTTCACTCAAACCCCTCCAGCTCAAGAGTTACTTGCGAAGGATCTTCATGGCAATGAATGGAAATTTAGGCACATCTTTAGAGGTGGGTTTTCTTGTGATGATACATGCAAATGTCCTGTATGCTTGCATAATTCTGATATTGAAGTCTTGATGGATTGTACTAATTTGATAGAGATTCCTAGTTTGAGCAATATTGATAAAGGATTATTTTCTTAGGATTAAGTAAGCTTGTTTGACGTAATTGAAATGAATCGATTGAGTGAGTCTAAATGTTAGGAGTAAAATGAATACCAGACTTAAGTGATTTAATTATCATTTTTTCCTATTGAATCAAAAGTATTGGATATTTTTTTAGAAAATCACAAATAATTTTAATCATTTTAAATTTATTTAATCACTTAATCATTCAGACTTTAGATTAAAACTTCATCAGTTCTATCAAACCGGCATGTAGACTAGTACTACAGGATACATTTATTGAAGTGGATTCATTAGACATGTGAAGATTTTCAATACTACTGTCTGCCTGTCTGCAGGTCAGCCAAAGAGGCATCTTCTCACAACTGGTTGGAGTGTGTTCGTGAGTGCAAAACGGCTTGTTGCTGGAGATTCTGTTATTTTCATCTGGTATGCAATGTTATGTTGATTTTCGGTGTACCATATGGGTAACTTGTAGTTCTTTCTGCACTCTTACCTGCATATTGAGTAGTTGCCACATGTTCTAATCGACACTTTCGACTTGATGTCTGAAGTTATACTAGCAATGCCAGAGTGTCGTGCGTATGAAGCGTGCAAATAAATAAATGAGTATAAAAATATGTAAATATAGAAGGTTATTCTTCAATCTTGAATTGAATGATGGGCCATATAACTTAAAATGGAGCCCATGTATGACACATACACGCACCTATGCTCCCTCCCGTCCACTTTGAAAGGCAAGTATCGGTTTTTTTTTTTTGATTTTTTATTTTTTTATTTTTTGCATAGAGAAGTATATTTAATGTTAAAGGAGGAACATGAATTATAAATTTTTTGTCTTATTATTTTTTTTAATTAAATATCATTTACACAAGTATTGGGTAATTTATAAAAAAACCTTGGCAAATTTGAGTTAATAATGGCATTTTAAAGAAATTTGAAAGCTTGGTACCTTTGTTTTTGAAAGTGGATTAGAATTTTGAAGAATGAACAAGAAATTTTTTCTAACAAAGTGGACATAGGACTATGCATGTACCTGTGCTACAATTGTTCTGATGATTTTGAAAGAATTAGATTATATATTAAGATGTTTCATTCTTTCCGAGCTCCCATCTATGATTATTAGTCCATCCTCTGCAACTTCACACTAATGATTGAAACTGTCCTGGATTTTCTCCACTCATGACTTCACAACATCTTTAATATAGACTTTCTTGAATGCTAATTGTTATTCCTAATGTTTTCCATTTTATAACTACACAAGGAATGAGAACAATCAGTTGTTCTTGGGGATCCGCCGTGCTAATCGACCTCAAACAGTCATGCCTTCATCTGTCCTGTCAAGTGATAGCATGCATATTGGGCTTCTTGCTGCCGCTGCTCATGCAGCTGCAACAAACAGCCGGTTCACAGTCTTCTATAATCCAAGGTATACATACAATCCTCTTTTTTTTTCCTTTTTTTTTCTTTTTTTTTCTTTTTTTTTCCCCCTGGTAATTTGGTATATTATGTGCATTCATGATTTTACAAATTTCAGGGCAAGTAAGTCTGAGTTTGTCATACCCCTGGCTAAATATGCTAAAGCAGTTTTCCATACAAGAGTCTCTGTGGGTATGCGCTTTCGAATGCTCTTTGAAACTGAGGAATCGAGTGTTCGCAGGTAGGCCTAATTTGACCTGCATTATCGCGTATGCTCTGTGAAAGGATAGTCAATATTATTAATAAGCCTGACTGTTTAATTGTATGTTCATTTGTTTCAGATATATGGGTACAATTACTGGCATCAGCGATTTGGACCCAGTTCGATGGCCAAACTCGCAATGGCGCTCAGTGAAGGTGTGCATTGTTCATGTGGTTTAATTAATATGTTCGTTCCTATGGATAATGGTAACCATATTAATTGATGTTTTTGAATGTGGTCATGCATCATCTTATTCAGGTTGGGTGGGACGAATCAACTGCTGGCGAGAGGCAACCGAGAGTTTCATTGTGGGAAATTGAACCTCTGACTACATTTCCAATGTACCCATCTCCATTCTCCCTCAGATTGAAGCGACCGTGGCCCTCTGGACTGCCTGCATACCCTGGTATGGTACAGTTGGCCAAGAAAGAGTGCCTTTCTCCTTAGAGCTAGTCAATTTTTTTTTTTTGCTTCCATTCATTTCCTTGCTGTTATTATCTGTTATTCAGGTCTTAGAGATGGCGATATGAACTTAAATTCACCAATGGCGTGGTTTCGTGGTGGTATTGGAGATCAAGGGATGCAGTCGTTGAATTTCCAGGGTCTTGGGGTGTCTCCCTGGATGCAACCAAGGCTCGATGCTTCAATGTTTGGATTACAACCTGACTTGTACCAAGTAATGTCTGCTGCAGAGACCGGGACATTTGATCCCACAAAAATGTCCAATCAGCACATCCTCCAGTTTCAGCAAAATGTTCCGAATCTGTCTACTTCACTTCTACAGAATCCAATGCTGCAGCTGTCTAGTTCTCAGCCGAATTTCTTCCAGAGTCTTCCTGACAATAATGCTGTATTGTCTCAGGCCCAGATTTTACAGCAACAGTTGCAACAACGGCAGCCATTTGTTGACCAACAGCATCAGCAGCAGCAACTCCGGCAATCCCCATTGTTTGAAGATCAACTGAATAAAAAGTCTATTACAACTAGCTCGCAAATGTCACCGGCTTCCAATTCCCAATTTGCAGCTATGCAAGCGTTGTCCTCAACAAGCCAGCTGCAGAATTCTCCTGGTCTTATGGGCAGTCATGTTGCTTCATCGTCGAATAATTCTACTGTGGAAAGTCTTCTTGGTTCATTCTCCCATGAAGGGGTGTCTCACTTGGGAAACACGAATGGACCAAATCCTGTAGTTTCCAACTCCTCGTTGTCTAAACTAGTTGCTCTAGACCTACAGCTTTCTCCCAAGGTTTCTCAATTTGGAGCCCTCCATCCAGAAGAAATGGCCACCCCCAATTCGAAGGCTGCAGACCTTTCAGCCTTACTACCACCATTTCCTGGCAAAGATTTTTCAGATTTCCAAGGCGTTGCAAATTCGCATAGCAATTTACTTTTTGGAATAGGTGCAAACTCATCGACTAATCTGCTGAACGGCGAATCCACCCTGAGAAACATTGGCAAGGAGTGTCAATCGTTTTCAATGCCATATTCATCCCCGACATTTGCTAGTGCTGGTGGCGCCTCCTTTGCTGTTACTTCCGACATGACCACTTCAAGTTGTGTGGATGAGTCGGTTTACTTGCATCCTTCGGAAAATGTGGACCACACAAACCAAACCTCGGGGGCCTTTGTGAAGGTAATCAAACTCAAACTGATTTCTCTAAAATGTGAAAGTCGCACGTTATTGATTTAAACAATCTGTTTACAGGTTCACAAATCTGGGTCCTTTGGACGGTCGCTTGACATCTCCAAATTTAGCAGCTACCACGAGCTGCGGAGTGAGCTTGCTCACATGTTTGGACTTGAAGGCCTGTTGGAGGACCCTCAGAGATCAGGCTGGCAGCTTGTATTCGTCGACCGGGAGAATGATGTTCTTCTCCTCGGTGATGATCCTTGGCAGTAAGTCACAACTCTCTCATTCCTTGGTTGCCATAATTACTATCTCTATTCGCGTGTTCTGGAGCATTTTCTTTCACAGTTGCATTCTGTACTTCATACATATATACTTTTACTTGTCTTCCTGGTCGAAAGATCAGATTCAATTTAGGAATGAAAAATGAGCCGTGCAAGATCACTACGTGATGAGCATGATTCGCTAGGAAGAACACATTGAATGCATACTTTGGGAATTGGGATTAAACCACTAGATTTTAGTTTTAAAGTGATTTTTTTTAACTAATCAATGGTAGTTAGCATTGAGATTGATATAATATATGGAAATGTTGAGTTATAATCCTTCCTCAATAGGTTGAGTTATAAATTAGTCATTTAGATTTGATTTTAGTACAAATATTAGATTGGTCAATTTGGTTGGAAATTGGAAGTGTTCTTTTCTTTTTCTTCTTCTTTTGGAGTAGAATGCCCCCATCGTATTTGAGCTCGGGTTGATTCGTTTTTGGCCCTTTATTTCGAGTTTTCTATACAAAAACATGCATCGAAACTGAAGTGACATTTTGGCGATTTTAGGGAATTTGTCAACAGTGTATGGTACATCAAAATTCTATCTCCTCAAGAAGTGCAGCAGATGGGCAAAGAAGGCCTTAATCTCCCGAATCCTGGCCAGACATCGCGACTCTCTAGTGGCAGCAACATTTGCGATGACTACATGAGTCGGAAAGATTCTAGAAGCAACCTAAACGGGATACCTTCTGTGGCAACGCTCGAATACTGATCAAGGCGAAACTCTCAACCAATGATACATATACATGTGTGGTGTTGTACTAGTGTGTGTACCATTGGTGTTTTTCTTGGGCGAATTCTTGCCAGGTATTTTCCGTGTATGTTATATATGTCATATGAATTGAATTATTTCATCGTACCGACGACTGTTAAAACTCTATATGAGGCATTGACGATGACTAGTAAGTCGCAGATGCTGCCTGTTTTTTTCTTGTCCTAATGTCGTATAATCTCATTATATTATGAGATTTTAACATTTAATGGTGCTTTGATTAGTTGTTGAGATTATTCGATCCATATGAGATTGAGATTGATGGGTATTCTCGAGAATTATTCATTCTTTCTGTGATGGGAAATATGGCAATCTATATGAGTTCAATGCAGGTTCATTCTTCACATACCTCTCTCTTTTTATTCTTCTTAAAACAACTAAATCGAATCATTTAATTTGTAAAAAAAAATAAAAAATAGCTTTTTTAAAGTGATAAAATAATTTAAAACAGTGTTCAACCTCTAATCTTGGTATTGAAATTGCTTAACTATTAATAGTTAATTCCCAAACAGATCCGTTGACAAAGACGAAAGTAAATTACATTATTTGGCCCAAGGAAGAATGAACTACACTCCCATCACATTTACCACTTACCACTACTTTTTCACCATCAAAAGTGTTTCTACACTTACATATACTTCAAATAACAAAAAAGCATCTCCAAGAAAAGAGTGCCTCTTGATCAAGTTGAAAAATTACAACTTTCAACACCAAAGTTAGCTTTGCTAAAAAATTAAGAGCCAGCAAGGTATTCTCAGTGATGCCCAAAAATGGCCATTCCCAATTACTACAAGATAATCAGCAGTGTCCCAACATTTCCATGCAAGAAAATGTTTGTACCTGGTAAGAACATTAGGACACAAAGGAAGCCTGAAGCAAGTTGAAGAGGAAAAACATCATTATCACCATACACAAATGGCCCCTTTACCTGTACAATTTTCACCCAAGAATTTCACTCAATCCCAAATCAAAGCTCTCTCGATTTAAAAACATTTGAGAGCTTATCGAGTTTCACATTCAAGATAATACATAATAACAATGAAAGAAAGCAAGTCAATTCGAGGAAGAAGAAAAAACAAAGAAAAAAAACAAACACAAACCAGAGACCAGGTGAGGGCTGCAACGCGGCCTTGTCTGGAAGACCCTCATCATTTGACGGCATCACCATTTGGGCATTAAAATTTGGCCCAAAATAGTTGGCATGTGCCTGCCCTTGTTTCGATCATGGCATAAACAATGAGCCAGATCTCATGAATGAGGTGAATGGTGATAGCAATTTGTGAAGCTTTAGAGGAGTCGGCCGGGCCATCTTATCCACGAACGGACTCAGGATTGATTTGCCCACTATTTCCGCCACGGGTGTTATATCCATTAGCAGGCATGGATCGCTGTGCAAAGTTAAGTAACAGTTTCTTCTGACTGTCATCAGTGTGTGGGAGACTGGCGCGTAGGAGCTCGACAGGCATTTCCCTGCTCACAGCTCGGGCAGCCTCTGAACTGATTGCCTCTGAGTTTGGTACATTCTGAGCGATCCATGACTGCATTATGCTTTCGTATTTGCTTACGCAGTACTTTGTCAGGAGACCAAAGAAGGCATCGAATGACGCCTGCCAGAGTGCTGGATTTGTAGGCACACCAAAGTTGGAAGCAAACAGAGGATCACTCAATAGTTTAGTGGCTCTTTCCAAGATGGAATTCAGGATGACTGAGGCACCGTCGCCACCAGAGCTCCCCATAGGACGGAGGGGTGGCTGCTCTGTGGAGCAAACCACAGCAGCAAGACAAGCACTGAGGGAATTAAGATCCATGCCAGTGACACATAGGGAGACCGCTCTGGCAAGATCATTGACAGTTTTTGCAGCTTCAGGGTCGGGAGGTAGGCCACCAAAGAGAAACCTCAAATGGCGGGAAACGGCCATGCAAACTATCCGAGCAAGCTCGCTCCCAGGTAGAAGAAGGTGAAGAAATTTTGTGACAAGTTTACGGCCTTTGGAGAAGGAAAGTATGCGTAGAAACACGACATCATCTTTTGGGGCTAGCCCAATAGAATTACCACTTTTCCCAAGAGGGTCAGCAAGCTGAAGAGAGGAGGCAAAGCCTTCCAAGAGGACATGGCGCTTCCGCCTGAGATGGGTCCCACCATCCTGCAGTTGAGTAAATTGCAAAAGCCTGTCAATGTCATCCACCTCTAGAAGTAGACAGTGCCCATCCTCAACAGTTATCCTAGCTGCAACCATAGGTTCCTGTTCCAGAGGTTTCTCAGATGACTTTAGCTCGGGATTATTGTCGCCACAAGCCATGGGAGGAGGGTCAACTTCAAAAAGCGGCCATGGCCTACGAAGTGAAGAGAAAGAGACCCTTCCTAGAGCATCAACATGGAGATGTGGTTGCAAGTCGGTGCTGTTCCGGGATTTGGAGGACTGTTCTTTCTGGTGCGACGGGCAAAACTTGACCTTTGACCTTGTTTCAGTTGACTTTTTTGCTAGACGGGCCTGGTGGTAGTAATCATCAACATAGGGGTCATTTCCATGGGTTGCAGCTTGCTGTATCTTGAGAATATTCTCAATTTCTTCAGCTGTCATGTACTTTGATCGGAACTGTGGCAAACTACTGTCACTCATATGGTTGCTGGCATCAGATGCTTGATGTGAAAATCGAACAGAATGTTTTCCTTTCTGCGATGATTTCATCTTCGACTCCCTCTTATCAGATGATCCATATTTACTCATCTGCAAAGGCGGAGGATATGTGTTGTATACTTGGGATTGTAATGCTGAAAAATGGGCCAATGATGGCTGAATCGAAAGGCGGCTTCTCTGATGCTGAGGGGATAGCAGCTGTGTTGACAACAACCCGTTTTGATACTGGCGCTGCAAGATACTGTTTACAAGCAAAGAATGATCTCCATGAAGAACACCCGCATTGCTACTCCATTGGTTCTGTAATCGACTTTGACGGGAGATATTAGGCGAGGCTGAAGGTGGCACATTTATATTATAAGGGTAGGGCAGACCAGATAAATGTCGAGCAGGGCTAGACAAAGGGAAGTGGTTGGCTGCCGAGAAAGGAGGCTGTTGTCCTCCAGACAGAGATGACGTCAAGATAGGTACATGGGAACTGTTTGGTGAAGCTTGGTGAGGTCCTGGTGGAGGGAAGGAGGTGAAGGATGATTTAGGGATTAGTATTGGCTCACTGGAACAGTGCTGCAGATGCTGCTGCTGCTGCTGCTCAGGGTACGATGATGTCCGGTTTAGTGACTTCGATTCAGAAAGACAGAATGAAGCCAAATGAGGCTGCGATGACCATCTCTTGCTTTCATCATAGCATTCTGAGTCTGACATGTGATGGTCACCCCAATCGGAATATTCAGCCTCTCGTGCCCATTCTGTAGCTGATGAACCTGCAGTAGTCTTTTAGGTCAAGTGAAAGACACCACAAATGATGCAGCACAAAACATCCCAAAGTCAAAGTGCATACTTCTCCTCGCAGCTAACATCAAATCATTTATTTATACGTCATTTTGTCATATTGATGCCCACAAAAGTTAATCATTAGCTCCTATATACTATTGCATTGGCGATCAATGATCATGTAATCATGATATGCACTAACATGGACCGAAACCTCAAAGTCCAGTAAAATACTCATGTATCAACCAAAACATCAAATAACTGCATAGAACAAAGTAATGAGGAACAATAGGCAAATTCCAGAGAAACTCACTTTCCCTAGAGAATGATCCTGATCCTCGATCCCCTATTACTCCTGGATGTCTTGGTCCAGAAACAGCTCTATTCAACTGCACAAAATAGAACAATGAAAATTACAGAGAAGGACTAAGTGTAGCAGACACTGATTATGGCTACACAATTGGAAAAAAAAAAAAAAAGGTATTTTAATATTCAGGATATATAAGGAATACTGTTTCAGAAGACACTTTTAATCGCATTCTTCGTCAATATATATATTTAGATCAAAACTACACAAAAAGGGTCATCATTCTCCATCAAATTTGGATAAGTGACTACCTGGCTGCATAATTCGTGTCCACAAATAATTCAGCTAAGTTGAATTTTTGCAGATTCACACACCAGGTGTAGATGCTAATTTCCTATGTACTTTGTACTTCCTTGGTCAAACCTAATATGCAGTAATACTATAAGGTTTTCACTTTGGGCTGTATGAAGGTATTGATGAAAATGTAAGGCTGGGAATCTGACAGATTATTCCCATCCTTATCTTTAACACAATCATTTTTGTCATTTCATTTTCAAAGAGCTTTGCTTTCAACCGCCCAATTTTTAAGGGCAACATAATGTTATAACTGCATTCTCAAAATCATTCACTAATGTCCCTGATGACACGCCGACTAAATTAACATATATGCATATCATGCCATTCAATCACAGTCGGACAAATAAACAAGAGAAGGAAGAAGATTACTGGCCCTCCCTTTAGAGAGTAATATTACAGGGATACTCATTAAACCAACAAAGAAAGAGCCATTTCATTGCAAAGGTCACAAATATCCAATATATGATAACCTTAAGCAGATCATATCATAGCACCTCCCTAACAAAAGAAAAATGCAAAATAGGGCGAACTTTCATACAGCACCAAAAAGTGAGTAGAAATCCATGAAACCAATACTCAGAAAATTGAATATGCATTGTTATTCTGGTTTGAATGTAGCTCACCTTTGCAAATGTTGTAGCCAAATCATCCATTTCAGATAATGATCCTAATCCAGATCCCTAGAAAAAGGAACAGAAAAGAACCGATTAACATCCAATTGAGACATAATCATGAGGCTAAGAAACAAAAAAACTGGAAATTTTGGGTGACAAATAAAAAGAACACAAAACACTGCAAAATCTAGATGCAGATTCTTTTGATTTAAATGAATTTGCATAGATGATTATTCAAAAGCATCTTTACAGTCAAATACCATAATTTCCCCTTATCAAGAAAGCTTTCATAACGCCCTGGTTTAGCTATTTCAGAAACAATCCAAATCAATACTCAAACAACTTTTAATCAGCATGGAAAAATTTATAGTTCTTCTGAAAACAAAGAACCACAACACCTTCTCCAAATGATTTCTCCGAAAACAAATCATTTGCAACGTTTTTGTCCCAGCTTTCATGCTATAATACCTCATCTTTGTCGAACAAATGATATTCATTCAACTCAGCTTCCCCACCAACTCTTCCCCCAAATACAGGTACATCTTCTTCCTCCTCCCCTTCCAAGCCCCCTAATTCAACGTCATCCCCCTCGCCTTTCCCGAAAAATGCATACTGAGATGCATCAAACAGCATGTTATCTGCTCCAACAAATCCAGCAAAAACAAATTCAATTCACAATTAACCAATACAAGAAGAAACTAATCCATTCAAAAGCAACAAAAATCTCAAATAGCAACGAACCAGAAACTGAGTTGCTCGATGCCTTCTTTGCATCAGATCTCTCCATAAAAAAAATCACCCCAAAATGAAACAAATTCGATGCAGAAAAACGAGAAAGCCCAATTCAATTCACAAACAACATGAACCCACAGTGAACCCAAATTAGGGCTTTGAAGCGGACAAAAAGGGAAAATGTCACAAACCCACCATGCACACAGCTCACGCAGCAACTGGGAAGGGGAATATGCGTGTGTAGAAATGTATGTATAGGCGGAGAGAGAGTGGAATGGAATTGGGTTTGCTTAAGGGAAACTTAAAGTGGGATTAGGAACAGACCACACACAAGGGAATTATTTCAATTAATTTATTCACAGATTTGGACCCATTTTTTTCACAATATTGAAATGGGCAAATTGGCAGACGTAACAATGAAGAAGAAAAACTACCATTGACTTTGCTCAGAGTTGGGATCTGTAATTGGGATTCCCAGCTCGGATTATTATATCAGATAAACCCTAATTTTGACTTTGGGTTTCAGTTTGATTCTCCCCCTATTTCAGAAATTAACGAGAAATTTGGGATGTAGTAATTGGGTGATTCAATCGGTGTTCTCTCTTGAATTTGTAAATGGATGAAGATGGATGGAAGAAGGAATTGAATTGATGGATGTTGGAAGATTACAATAATAAACCCAACAATAATTGGAATTTCGAATCAGGACCACTTTTGATACACTTTCTATTACATAAAAAAATAAATTATTTTTAAATTGTATTTATGCTGTTCAAAAAAAATATTAGCATATTCCAGAGATGAAGACTTACTCAAATAGTAAATTTCATAACTCTCTACCTTTTAGATTGGGATTCCATTCTTCACACAGTCTCTATCCCTCCCATTTGTTCTTTATAATTTGTGTGGCATGGGTAGACTATTTAGCAAAAAAAAAAAAAATTAGCACATGATTGGGGACGAGGACTTACCCTATCAAGTCCACCGACTTCCAACCTATAGGTTGGGCCATTGGGATTCGATTCCCGCCCGGCCATTATCCCCCTCCTTTATACATTTGTAATTTGTATGACATGGGCTCCTACCACTTTTTCATAGCCTGTATAGGCTGTTCAGCAAAAAAGATATTAGCACATACTTTTAAAAATCATTAACCTTCAAGATAATACTTACATCTATTCTTAAATAATTGCATAATTTCTGCATTTTACGCAATTTAATAAATATTTTTAATCAATAATAACTTATATTGTATATAAATAAAAATAAAAATTATAAAAAATTTAATATTATAAAAATATGTGATTACACGAATCTAATAAGATCCCATTTGACTATATGTTTTCTATATAACTATGTTTAAAAAAATAATCAAAGTTGCTCAATAAATAATTACTATTATACAAATGGCTTAATTAAATGAGAACAAATAAAGTATAATATTTATTTTGAAACATCCAACCATAGAAACGGTAACATTTAAAACAAAAAGAAGGGAGTAATTACTAAGCACATAAGTGGTTTGTTTTCATGAAAGTGCTCCATTCCACCTATTAAAAAGAATAATAAATTAAATTATATATAAATAAAAATTTATAACAAATTAATAATTCAAAATTAAGATTGAAAAAATTAACAATATTTCACTTCACAATATATATTTTTTATAATTTATATATTTATGATAAAATTATTATATTAAAATTAAACAATTGAAGTGCACAAGTTTATATTGTATCTCTATAAGAAAAATCGAGAAAATAATTTAAATTATATATAAATAAAAATTATAAAACTAAATTATTAGACAAATATAATAATATCTTATTTAATGATATTTTTTTTATATAAACAATGCTAAAATATTAAAGTTATTTAAGCAAATAAGTAATACTATCAATTATAAGTATGCAAATAATATAGTACGAGGGAGTATATTGAATGATTTGAAATTTTGATTGGGTGTAAGAAATTTTGTAGGCAAGTAGAAGTTGACAATAGCACACTGAGATATTATTTGGTTCGAGTTTGGACATACAATTTGATGGCCTTGATTTTGAACACAACAAATTATGTCTTGTTCTTGTATTCCTTTCAAGACCTTTTTTCTTTTTCTTTTTCTTTTTTTTTTCAAATAAATCCTAGACTATTTATTTAAAAGTAGGAAAAAGAATACATATTTTTAATAAAAATATCTTCCACTACTAGTATTTCACATGATACACACATGTTGACTCACAATCGAAATATTGGATCCTGTCTTGGTACTTGACCAAAAACCATTTTATATCATATTCGGACACACTAACGTTTGAAAAAAATAAATAAATGGTTGAAATGCGGAATGCTAAATAAAATACTTATGATATGATATACAAAAAAAAAGAAGTGTAAAGTGCCGAAAAAAAAAAAAAAGAAGATAAAATGCAAAGTGTAATTTAGAATAAATAATGAGTTGTTTAAACTTTAAAGCATTTACCTCCATTAATTTATAGTAGTTTGTCAAAATAAAATAAAATAATTGTATTATTATGGTTATTAAAAATTTAATAATAGTATATCTCCTCAATATAGTAAAAAATTACTCTTGTGGTCTACTATAAAAGGCTTAAGAATTTTCTCTAATTTACCCAAAGAAAAATAATGTTTTTTTCATCTTAACTTATGCTTAAGTGGAAATGTCGCAAATTCTCCATCTCAATCACCACTCTTATCCCTCTCATTATCCCATTTGTCATTTTTGTATGATATTATGATTTTCTACTATCCTTTATTGAATAATGCATGTTTTAAAATATTCCTGTCATTGTTGTCTTGCTTTTTAAATACAAATAATTGGCTTTTTAATTTTCATTTAAAAGTTAAATTATAATAATAAAAAGTTAAAAAAAAAAAAAAGCAAAAGAAATCTTAGAATAGATACACAATTCGCGCAATAAAATAAAGCTCGGTTCTGGATTCTAAGGTGAGTGGATGAACTTTGATTTGGGATCATGAACCTGAATTAAGTACAAGTAGTATTTTTTTAATGTACAATTTGCAATAAAATGTGGAAATGATGTCATAAAAATCAATTATGATGCTACTTCTCAATAATTTAACGGATGATTATTAATATTCAGGCATTGAATTGGAGTATTTATTTTCATGTTGGTTGAACTAAATGACAAATATGGACAATGACAGCCAATACAAAAGTTTAAATTATTTTATTAGTATATATTACTACTCCGTCTTATTATAATTGTTACGGACACACCTGATACGTATGCCAATACACATTTTTAACAGTTAATAACTTAAATTATGTACAATAAAAAATTATAAAAATTTGATATTTTAAAACTATAAGACTAAACGAATCTAACAAAATATCACTTGACTATATTTTTTCTTACCTAACTATGATAAAAATTCGAATAAACTTTGACTATATTTTTTCTTACCTAACTATGATAAAAATTCGAATAAACTTAAATAGTGAATAGTGGCAAAAATTCAAACTTAATAATAAAGATGAGACGGAAGATGTATGTCAGGAAAAAAGGATAAATAGGTCCTTTTTCTTTTCAAAAAATTCAAATCAGTCCTTTTTCTATTTTATTACCAAAACAGTCATCTACAAATGCTAATTATGTCCAAATCAGTCCTTTTTTCACTAATTATATTCTAATTGCTGACGTGGCAAGGGTTTTAATTTAAACCTGACACGTGTGCATAATATTAGTCCCTTTTCTTTTATCTTTTGTCAATTCAGTCATAAACTTTTATTTTGTTCTATTTAGTCCTCTACCCCAATCACTCATTTTTATATTAATTGGCCTCAAACCTTTCAAATTATTTTACTTTAGGCCCAGAACCTTAAATTTTTTATTATTACTAATACATTTATCAAATAAATGCCCAACATACTTCCGTAAATAAAATTAAATACCAAACCTCATACATTGGGTTTGACCGCCTTGTTACCGGGTCTTCGAAGTTCCGAATTTTACGGACTCTCTCTAACCACCCGACCGTAACGATGGTTCATTGGTTCTGGTTTCCTTCAGCAACAATCAACACAATCATACTTTGTGGACAATAAAATTCAGGCTATTTTTTTAATATTTTTATTAATATTAATATTTTCAATAAAACCAAGGCTTCCTGTATCCATAACCTTCCAAAAATTCAAGTTAAATCATTTACTCAAATATTGCTACATCCTAAGGTAGTAGGACGCAAAGTAAGATTCTGTTGATTGTTACTGAAGGAAACCAAAACCAATGAACCATCGGTTGCGGTCGAGTGGTTATTAGAGAGAGTCCGTAAAATTCCGGTACTTGAAAGACCCGATAACAAAGCAGTCAAACCCAATATATGAGGTTTTGTGTTTAATTTTATTTATGGAAGTATGTTGTGCATTTATTTGATAAATGGATTAGTAATAATAAAAAATTTAAGGTTCTGAGCCTAAAATGAAATAATTTGAAAGATTTGAGGCCAATTAATATAAAAATGAGTGATTGGGGTAGAGGATAAATAGAACAAAATAAAAGTTTAGGACTGAATTGACAAAAGATAAAAGAAAAAGGACTAATATTATGCACACGTGTCATGTTTAAATTAAAACCCTTGCCACGTCAGCAATTAGAATATAATTAGTGAAAAACGGACTGATTTAAACATAATTAGCATTTGTAGATGACTGTTTTGGTAATAAAATAGAAAAAGGACTGATTTAAATTTTTTGAAAAGAAAAAAGACCTATTTATCATTTTTTCCATGTATGTCACACTATATAATAGACATAAGTTATAAAAATGACAAAGACAACCAATAGAATCTATATTTGATGTTGGTATAATTCCATAGCTTTTCCAATATTTAGGCCTCTCTATTCGGATGACCATCTAAATTATATTCAATAATTCTTTTCACCCAAACTACACTTTACTATTGTTTCTAAACATTCTTTTATATAAAATAAAAGTCCATCTTAATAAAACTATATTTGGGGGTGAATGCAAAGTTAACGAATATTTTTATTTATTTAAAACTAATAACAATAGTAATAAAATTATTTTAAATTACTAAAAAAAAGCATATATTTAATTATCTTTTATTCGGGATGAGGACTTAGCCCGAGTGGTTAAGTCCCTTGACTTCCAACGGAAGGTTGGAGGTTCAATGGCTCATCCCAAAAAAAGAAAATTATCTTTTATTCAATAATAATAAAATATGCCACTGTAGGGAGTTATAAAAGGGGTAACTAAGCATGGTCAAATTGGAGGGAGTAATTTTTATACTCCTTTCTTAAAAGTATAACATAAAAATTAATATATGACTCAAGTGTTTAAGACAACTTACAATTATAAACATATGGTCAATTTAAATAACTTCGATCATTTAAACTATAGAATGTCAAGAGACTAGTTTATTATTCAACAATAATAATAAAATGTTCAAATAACCAAAAAAAATGAAAAATTGGTATAGTTCTACTTACAACATATATACACATCACAAGAGTAAAGATACAGAACAACACACATCGGTTGCACATTCTCAGACAGAACAACCGTGGCAAAGATTTAAATTAGAAAAAAACATGTAAGATGGTGTGTTATCTATTATAGTCAAGAGATGCTGTAAGAAATGACAAATAATGGCAAAACCAAGAGTATATTCCAACCGAACCGGAGGCAATATTCAGAAAAGCCAATGCTTCTTCCGGTGTGGTCTCACAGGAACCTCTGTGGGACAAAGGAAGTGCATAACATTTTAAACATTTGCAAAGTTTGAGTTTTTATATATAACAAAAGGAAAGGATTGATGTAATAGAAGGGGATTTGTTACCTCCGGCTTGGTATATGGAGTTATAGTGAACTTCGCTCCAAAAGCTCAGCCACAACTCTGCAAGAAAGTGCCAGGTAGGATACAAATGAAGATTTCATGGACATAAATATTTCATCCATATGAAACTCTATACACCCCATCCCCCACCCCAACACACATAAAAATGCAGAAATCTACCTAAAAAGGGAGCAAATGGGCTCTCCATTGTCCCACATCAAATTCATTGGTTTTTTTCTTCATGAAATACTCTATCAACAAATATGAGGGTTCTAATAGAAATAATTTTCGATGTGTTATGGTATAAACCTACGTAAACATCTTTAAACCTTATCCTTCCAACCTTAAAATCTAATGGGACAAGTTACACCAACCTTTACTCTCTAATGAATTTTAAAAATTTCAGACAAAATCTAAGAAATATTTCGTTGCAAGGGCTTCTTTACAGTAATAAAAGAATTTGTCTGAAAATATAATTTCAAAAATACTAATTTAAACAAGTTAAAAATAAAAAAGTAATATAAAATATATGTTAAAAAGTATAAATAACAAAAATGCATAAATATACATATACATATATATACATATATATCCCTCCACCTGCCATCAGATGTGGTTACTAGAGGGAGATATGTATTTGTATATTTTGTATATAATATTTTAAAAGTATAAAATATATTACATATCCTTTAAAGATTATATTTATTGTTATATAATTTTTAATTTGTAAAGATTTTCATTATTGCATAGAAACCCTTAAAATGGAATATTTCCTAGAGTGCTATAATATTTTAAGATTAAACAAAGCATAAAGGTTCTATGCAACTTGTCCATTTTAATATTTTAAAAAAAGGAGAGAACAAAAATAAAATAAAAGGTTGGGGGCAACTTGTCCCAAGCGCCTAAGGTAGGGGAGAAAAAGGTTTTGGCCTCCATAGAATATATACTGTCATACTTTTAACTGTATTCTTAATTGAAGTATTCTTTTTAGATTTTTTTTTTTTTTTTTTTTTTTTTTTTTTTTTTTTTTTTTCTGTTCCCAGGTTTTTAGAAACAATAGTGTCCAAAGTTTGGTGTTTGAATTGTCATCCCAGGATCTAATGACGGACAAAATATTCTTCTATTGTAGTGTCTTTTAGTTAGGGACACATGTAAAGAAGGTTGGAGGTTGAATTGAACTAATTAAATAGTTTAACTGTTTAAGGGGCAAATTGATATTGAAGCCAAAATTTGGGGCATTTTGAGTTTAGCCCATTCACTCATACTATAAAGCAAAAACTATGAATAACATACCTCTGGAAGGAGGTCCTTCTTTCGGGAGGATTTCAATGTAACCAGAGTCCCGAAAAGAGGTGACCAAACAGATCTTGGCTTCAAACTACAGACAACAGACATTATAAACATCACGGGTATGAAATTATGAATTAATGCAACTGACACGTGAAGTTCTTAGTGATACTATCTCCATGAGTGATATGGCTATCCAAAATGAATCTGCCTCTTGAGACAGAAAAACTTTCACATATCAGAAAATTTCGAGGAAGGGCAGTTATCTTCTTGACAATGACAATGAGTTTTAGTAACTTACTCGGTCTGCAGCAGCTTGCAGAGTGACATGATCTCCCCACTCTCCCAACCTATGGCCAAGTAAAAATTAAGAATTTGATAACATGATAGCCGAGAGTTTGTAGAGACCAAATCAATCTATTTTACCGTTTCATCTTTGACACATAGCGCCTGTATTTCATGGGGACATAACTTTCATATAACTTTCTCTGGTGTTTCAGCTGAAAATAGTTAAGATGATAAGAATAAGGTAAGAAACTAACAATAATTTGAACAGGAGGCGTATTCGATTTCTAATGTTAAGATTAGATAATTGTTTGGGGTCAGGGCAATTTAATATAGTAAGATGACAATGAAACAAAAAATGCTGTGCTGAAAGATAAAGACCATAAAAATAAGCCAAACAAAATCATGATAGTTCAGTAACAGTTGCAGGATTCAAAATAATTGAGACAGAAAGACAAGTAAAAGCCTAAGATCGAGCAGTTTTACTTAAAAAGAGACATTGTTGTTTCTTATATACTTCCTCCATTTTTTTTAAAGGTTACACTTCTCATTTGCACGTATGCCAATGCACATTTTCAACGATTAATAACTCAATTTCATAATAAGTAAAAATTTTAAAAATTTGATATTTAAAAACTATAAGATGAGTCGAATCCAACAAGATCTCACTTGGCTATATTTTGCCTTCTATAACTATAACAAAAATAGAAGTCAAAGTGCTACAATGAACAGTAAAAAAAAAACGGAGGGATTACTAATAAAACATTTTGTAAATTTGACATTTGAATTGAATCTGGCACCCCACCTGTTTGCAAACCTTCTTCCTTATGTACTTGTGGTAATCTGAATTCTGAAATAGCTGATCCGCAAGGGCTCGAAACTGAAACGTGACAACTTATCACATATACGTAACAAAAAAAGGTAATAAATTAGCTGTGGAACAAAACATCTTTAACTAGAAAAAGTTAACTGCAAAAAGAAAAGGGTCAAGATGATGTCCTACGAAGAGATAGAGCAATGGCATACTGCTTTATGCAATGATATTACTTGTGTCCCTAAAAGATACAATAATTACAATTATATAGAAACAAAAATTATCTAATCAAATTGAATCTTCTTTTCCAGAATCATGCAAACAATGCAAGATTTTTTACGAAGGATTATAAACCAACTAACCTGGCAATTTCCATCTCCCTCAATTTGCATTTCAGCTAAGCCATAAGCCGATAACCTGATGGTATTTTAAATGTATGAAATGGGATGCCTAATATGGAAGAAATAATAAACATGAAACCATTGACAGCATACTAGGAAAGCACGAATGACAAAGCATGGAATTAGTTAAACTACTACAACATAAATTTGTTAATAGAACAGATAACCAAGAATCTAACACAGATATCCATTTCATATTAAAAAAAAAAAAAAAGTTACTGTCTATTCAGTTGCTACTAAATGCAGGAAAAAAGGATAAAAGAAAAAAAATACAACCTCTCAGCTAGCCTTTCATGATCTAAGGTTGCATGATTTGGATCTGGTATATCCCCAATCACCCGAGGGGTGTGCTGCAGATTTCACAAAGTAGTAAGCTTAGTGCAAGTTTGATTACCATTTGGTTTTTACTACTTCAAGCAGGCTACAACTAAATAGTATTACTAAAAAGTAAAAATCAACAGCTATATGAATCACAATTACCAAGACACAAAACCATGGAATGGAATCTTGAAAGCAAGTACTCCTTCATTACTCTGAATCAAATTTACATTTAACAGAAATGCAGGGCAATCAGATGCATGTGGCAAATACTAACCCTTCGTATGCCATTTAATGCATGTTCCCTCAATCATTTATATATTAAACACTTGATGTATCATTTAGTCCAAGTTGAAAGCAAACAACTACTCATCACAATATGCTGGTTGAGAATAATTAAAAAAACTCATTGAACATAGTGTATGCATATAAAAAGGATGGACTCAAACACAATTGAATCAAGAAAGCATTCCCATGTATTCATTTATCACGAGAAGAATAAACTACAGAACCCCAATCAATGAAAACCAAAAAGAAACCATAGCAATTAAGATGATCATACACACCGGAATTGAATCCAGATGAGAAAGCCTCTTGCCGAGCTTTCCCTCGTATTTTAATTTCTCATCCTCGGCCAACATTGCAGCAATCGTGTGATCATCCTCCGTATCCTGTGAACTACTATTCCAACTAGTGCTCTTGCTTGAACTCGCATTTCCATATATTTCTGACATATTAATCCCCTTCAGAACAATCTCACCAGCCAGCAATTCCCCTATTGATTAAAGTCTTTGAAACACGATCAGCATCCAAACAAAAAAGAAACCCACAAATCATCATTCATATTTAATTGCACACCAAAACAAAACCTATCTCCCAAAATTAAGAATCCAATCCAATATCATTAAATAATTTACCGGGAATTTAAATAAACCCCATAGCCCACCAAAATCTCCATACAAAGCACAACGCAACAAATAAAGGGAACTTCAACTTGAAGAAAAAGATCAAACCCCAAGATGGAAATAAGAAACAGAATATAGCAAAGCAACAAACACAAGCAAGAGCGAGAAAATTCTTACCCTAGAAATTGGGGTTCTGAATTAACCTAATGGATAATGGCAACGAAAATGAATGCTATATTTCTGCAGATGAGCGATCGATTTGGTAAACAAACAACAGTCGGAGAAAGCGTGTCCGATTGAAGCTTTGCAGTTGAGATAGTTGAAATAATCAAATTACAAATCTACCGCAGCCCGTTAACAATTGGAGTATTTAGTTTGGTAGAATTTTTAATTATTTTGTACAACTTCACAAATATCTAAAAGATTGCATTTTGAGATAGGGCTCATCGGATCGGGACATCCTCGCCCTCTCGGTATTAATTCAAAAAATACCTTATGATTATGAAGTAGTACTAGATTTTTTCGCGCGCTGCACATGGGTGTTGAACTAATATGACGTTATAAATGTGAATATAGTTTTTTTAATTACCAAAGTGTTTTACTTAAATAGTGGTTGAATACATGTAATGAAAATTTGAAAGTAAATACAGGAGAGAATAAGATGGAAAAAAAATTTAACCTACAACCAGGTGAACATAATATAAAATAAATTATTTTTACTATTAGAAAATTAAATATATAGAGTTTGCTTTCATATCTAAAATGATGAGAGCAAGTGGAAAATAAATACCATTTAACTATTCAAAATTAGAAAAAAAAAATATATTTTTGCATTATTAAGGTTCTAAAAAATGAAGTATTATTTTACTCCCTAATATGTTGTACAATTTGAATATTATCCCTAAAGTTTTTAAAGAATATTATTTATACTTTTTTTAATCTTTTCATCATTTAAAACTTATATTTTATTAAATAATGTATTTTAAATCTTTGTTGTGATTAGTTTTTATGGATTAATCTTTAATTTTATAAAATAAATTCTAATTATAATTACGTTTTGATTATCTGTTAATCTATATATTATTAATACCATTAGTGGTCAACCAAGTCAACATTTAACGTGGTGTCTCCATTCTAAATTTCCAATTTTTATAGATTTTTACATTTTTTTAATTAAATTTAGATTTTTGCATTTGTTATGTATTTACTATTTATTTATGTTAAAATATATATTGATTTGGATATGGAAATCCTTTCATTTTTAAAAAGATATGAAATTATCAATTTATATGGAATTCCCACAATTTCCAATTATAAAAGATTTGAAATTTAAAATTTTGTATATTTGCATTTATTTATATTAGATTTTGGTTTTTTATTTATTTATTTTAGAGTTTTGTATTTTTATTACAACAATTTTTATTTTTACCCAATTTTCAGTTTTTAAAAGATATAAATTTTTTAATTTATATGAAACTTCTACAATTATTAGCTTTTAAAAGATTTCAAATTTTAAATTTTGAATTAATTTTTTTATTTATTTTAGATTTTTGCATTATTTTATCCCACAATTTTTAATTGAGGAAATGAATTTTTTAGGGGCTAGGGATCCGCGCCCACCCCCACTATGCGCCCCCCACAATTTTTTCCCTTTTTACCCCTAAAAATGTGTGTCTTTTGTTTTTTTTTTGTTTCTTTTTAATTTTCATTTCTCAATATTTTTAAAACTGTGATAACTTAAAAAATATAAATCAAAATTTAAAACAAATTACGTATTTAAAACCTACCCTTCGAGATCTTTGCAAAGAGTATAAATATGAATATGTAAAAATGTACGGTTTAAAAATCGATTTTTAATAATTCTTATAGAAAAACTACGATAAATCAAAGAATATTAAAAAAATTTCAAAAATATATATATTTGAAACATACTATTTGAGACCTTCGCTATATATATATATATATATATATATATATATATATACGGATACATCAAAATGTACATTAAAAAGTCGATTTTTCAACGTAACAAAATTTGTAATAGACAATAAGAAAGAAGGTTTAAAAAACTTAAGTACAAATAGTGAAATTTTACACAGAGTCTAATCTATGGTCCCGCCAAATTCAGGTTCTCTTCTAGGTCTTTCAAAAGTTCTTCATTGTTGTATAAAAAAGAAGAATGGAGTGAAAATTACCTGACTTGTCGTGAATTGTGGCGTATAATCTTGTCCAGAGCCAGATTGAAAATATATATATTTTTGAAATTTTTACTTATATTTTTTGATTTATCGTAGTTTTTCTATAAGAATTATTAAAAATCGGCTTTTAAACCGTACATTTTTTGTAACGCCCCGAAAATTTAAAGCCATTTTCGTGACGTCATCGCCGTATTAACTATTCTAAACTGTTGATCACTCAGCTTAGATAGTCAATACGAAGCGAGGTATAAATACAAACCTGTATCACACTCAAATAAATGCCAACAAAGCAGTATATAACCCCAGGAACAATACATGGCATATCCGGGCGACAAGCCCTGAAATAACATAATGACATGGTCGCACATCCAATACCAGGAATGACCAATAAGTAAATCATACGTGACAACCGCTCACATTTAAGAAATAACATATATTTTCATCAAAGGCCAGGCAAGAGCATATAATATTTATTCTAAACAATAAATATAATGGATGCAGCCTAGCTAGTTCGCTCAACCCGTACCCCAACATCGTGTTCTGCGCCATCCGTAGGAAGATCTATAAAACAGATAACCGCAACAAGGTGTCAGTACATCGTACTGGCAAGGAATAGATATAGCTGGAAACGAGGCACACTAATGATAACACTATACTATATAAATAATAACAACAATAATAACAACAATAATAATAACAATAATGATAACAATAATTAATGACATAAAATAAATACAGAAAGTAAACATCACACCGTCCCATACCGGTGCTTCAACCACTGCAGATAAAATGAATGATGGATGATGATATGATATGTTATGACCTAAGATGTCTATCTACCCTAAATGCAGCACATAAGCATGTCTAGCGCGCACCTAGGTACCATGGTCGGTATTCCCTCCCATATAAGGGTCCACTCCCCTTAATGGTCGAGAGACATACCCACAGTGCCCCCGCCGCGGACACTAACAGCTGAGATCGTGGCTTACGGCAAGCGGGTCAGGCTAAGGGTCATGAGCCCTTTCTAGCCAAATGCTTCTGGGTAGAGACCCCACTATGCCCAGCGGATACCGACTCGAAAGCATAGCGTGTCCTACCGTCGTGGCATTATTTTTCAGTCTCAACATATCATCACAGATATTCAGATTCAATTTAATCACATGTCCATACGTAAACCAACGCATCAGGACAAAATAAACAACTCATCTCGAGTTAAGTATAATTCGGGGTGTGCCAAGTCCCACATATCGGCATCAACACATAACATCAAAATATAAGCAACGCAAGATTCCATCCTAAACTAAGGCATGGTAGATCTTCTCTAATTGCAACTAAGTTCCAGGTTATGAGCATAATAATTAGTGAGATATTCGCAAGCAGTTCTAGCCTAATTCTAAGGCATCCTCATTATACGCAGGGAATCCGTACACACGAGAGTTCCCAATACTAAGGCAACATAGACTATACTAGTCTATTCCTAACCCCGATCTAATTTGCTATTCTAAACCTTGCCTTTATTAATCTTCAAAGCTTCCCTTTTTGAACATCTTCAATCTCCAATGGCTTCTCGGTTGTTCCCTATACAAAATATAATCATAAGAATTAA
Source organism: Hygrophila difformis (assembly GCA_030278955.1). Taxonomy (NCBI): domain Eukaryota; kingdom Viridiplantae; phylum Streptophyta; class Magnoliopsida; order Lamiales; family Acanthaceae; genus Hygrophila; species Hygrophila difformis. The sequence goes on from JAOANR010000009.1 coordinate 56,812,704, forward strand.
AATAATTTAACAATACCAATTCCATCATCTCCTCTTATCTCCAACACCACTTATGCAATTAGAATGTTAAAAAGCCTCAATCATCAAAATGCCCAAACAAAAACATCAAAACTCTAAATTTTATCACCACTCGGCCATGACACCATTTTTGAACCTAGATTGGTAAACTTGTTAAATAAAAATCAATTAACACCTCAAATGGCCAATCTACTACAACATGCACCAAGAATTAAGCTAGAACCAACAAAACATAAAAATCCAACAATTTCAATCCTCCACTGTCGGCCATCACCCAATTTCACCAAATTCAAAGATTTTTACCAACAAACTCAAAAATAAGACTACAACACCTATTAGAGTTTAAACATTTAAGAATTAAAGCTTAATTCAACAAAATGTAAAAACCCCAAATTTCTTGGTTATACCCGTCGGCCTCTATCCCCTCAAATCCAAATTTTGCAACTTCCAATTTCGATTCAAGAACCATCACACCAACTACAAGAATTTCCCAAACCCATTCAACAATCACACATATAAATTAATAAATAATTTAATTCCACAAATCACCAAAGTTTAATTAAATCCAATACTAATATCCAACTCCAATGCTCAAGCTTCAAGAACCGATTATACAATAACACACAATTCCAGTTAATTCCTTTCAACAATTCATTTACTCCTTCAATGTCATATTTCCACATCAAGTTCTCAATTCAATTAACTAAGGTAATTATAACATCACAACTTCCAATTCCAATATTTAAGACTCAAAACTAATTTATTCAAAAACCACCAAATTCTTCAATCAATTCAACAAAATAGAATACAACAATTCCATTAATTAATTTCAAAGGTCGACAGAATAACCAGACATCCCATAATCACCCATCTTCTTCGATTATCTAAAATAATAGCAAAATCAATTACCCAACTCCGAATCCATGCCAAATCCTCATTTCACACACCATAGAATCATGGAATCAACCCATGATTTCCAAACAATTCTACAGCAATTTCCAACCTTTGAAAGCCAACAATCAAAATCCATTAAACTCCTTAAATCAAGAAATCATAGAAATGCATGAACAACAAAACATCATCCAACTAATTCCACCACCAAGTGACTGTCACTACCACCGCCAGGTCACTGCCGCCGCCGTCACGCCACACCGGCGCCGGCGCACCAGCACAGCAGCGCACAGCGCTGCTCTCCACAGCGGCAACAGCTGTTGTTGCTCCGGCGTCGCGCGGTGGTGCGACGCCGCACCTCCACCACGCCGCCGTCCTCATCTTCATCCTCCGACTCCGGCGCCACCTCCTGCTCCGGCGCAGCCCCCAGCCACCGGCGAAAGGCCGGCGGCCGTCAACAGGAGCAGCGGCGGAACGCCGCTGCACAGCAGCGCGCAGATGCGCGCTGCTCTTCCGAGCAGCAGCTCGCCTCCCGGCGAGCTCCACCATCTCATCTCCTCCCTCCGACTTCACTCCGGCAGCCCCACCCCCCTCGGTTGTTGCTCCAATCGGCAGAAAAGAAGAAGGAACGGAAGAGCGAAGCTGGAAGAAGAAGAAAGAAATACTCCAAATCCTTACCTGGGAAATCTTCATCGAACTCAAGATTTGTAGCTCCATCACTCCATGGCTGCCGATTTAAGCTCCAAAACCCCAATTTGTTCTTCTTGCAAGTGACGGGAAAAAGCAATTGGAGAATGAGAATGAGATCCCCAATTTTCTCTCTCGTTTGGGAAAGTGACGGGATATGAGAAGTATTCCCCAATTATTACTTCCAATTGCTATAAGTGGGGAGAGGAATGAGTAGTGGGCTTAGGGTAATGGATCAAATATGTTGGGCTCCAACAATCCTACCATGTAATTTAATTTGTTGGGTTATCCATACACTTTGTCAAACATCAATTACATTCTCAAATTGCCCACTATGAATAATTAATCATAATTAGTAAATTTAATTATGAAATAATTATCCGGGATGTTACAATCCCTCCCCCTTAGGATCATTCGTCCTCGAATGACACAAGGGTATGGACCAATATCCAATACTAAGAAGAAGGAAATGAGATCAAATTACTAAAAGTATGGTAAATTCTAAATTATATCGAGAGTCAAAATCTCCCGATACAAGAGGAAAGGATGCGAACAACTAAAATCGTTGTTTGCAGAAATAAGGATACTGAGACGGAAGTCATTGTATAAGAGAGCAAATATAATTAAATAAGTGAACCAATAATGAGATGACTCGGATTAGCAAAGAAATCATACTGACTGACGGAGACCTCGATTAATGAAAGGGATAATAAATCAGTAGAAAATAGAAGGTACTAACAAGAATGCCCGATAAGAAACTACTCTACTTCGGGTAGAAATGAATAGTAGTATGAACTAAGAATGGCGAATGATAACGATGAAGAAAGAGCGTACTCCAAAGGATATACAAGAAGTTCTAGAAGACGTAAGGATGTCGATGGCAAAGTTATCATATAATTTTGGAGAACGATAGAGAAGTTTGAAGAATTTAGATAGATGCATTTACACATATCAGTGTAGCTGAAATAAAACTCGAACTATTTAAAATATTAAAACGGCGGAAAGAATATCAATGCTGACAGAGTATCAATGAGAACCATTCAGATGGCCTCAAGAGTGATTTGGCAGTGCATGCCACAACCAAAAGATTTCACTCGGAGAGAAGAACTGGTACTGAAACGTACACAGTAGGATCTTCAAGAAGCAACGGAAATAGTATAGGTATTCACTTTCTCATAATTAAGAAAATGAAGTGAAAGGATTAAAAATAAAGCATATCCAATAAATAAATATATGTATATATTTATCAGCATTACGAGCATTACACCTTCCGTTATTAACTCGCTTCAACACCTCTAATTAATCTCTGCGGTATACTCAATTCGATGTCTCGAATTGAATGTCATCGTAATTCCGTCAATTGCTACAACCGGATGAGTTACCAGCAGTACATCTTTAAGATTTAAAGATGTCTGAGATATTATTCTCCGGATGTTCTAATCATCTGCTGACAATGGATCATCATCACATATCTGCATGGCATGGATGTGCGTGTCCCATTGTTCAATACCTGCAATTACCTTAAAGACAGATCTCATACATTATCACAATACAATAAGCTAAAAGAATTACCAAGCACGCAGTAGTAATAATAGAAATAATTATTCAGCAACTTCTAAACAAGTTGCTAACAGAATTAAAGAATAGATCTCTTGGGATATCCTTGTTATTCGTCCATAGTTATCTCGCAAACCATGGCTCGAATCCACAAGGTGCGCAATATATAAACAGAATACCACGGCATAAGAATAAATCTAACTAGCATATGACAATGCAAACCTATCCTATATGCAATCCCCGCACACCTCACCACATGTTTTTATCAAGTTTTAAGCACATAATAGAGCAAGCCCGCTCTGATACCAACTGTAACGCCCCGAAAATTTAAAGCCATTTTCGTGACGTCATCGCCGTATTAACTATTCTAAACTGTTGATCACTCAGCTTAGATAGTCAATACGAAGCGAGGTATAAATACAAACCTGTATCACACTCAAATAAATGCCAACAAAGCAGTATATAACCCCAGGAACAATACATGGCATATCCGGGCGACAAGCCCTGAAATAACATAATGACATGGTCGCACATCCAATACCAGGAATGACCAATAAGTAAATCATACGTGACAACCGCTCACATTTAAGAAATAACATATATTTTCATCAAAGGCCAGGCAAGAGCATATAATATTTATTCTAAACAATAAATATAATGGATGCAGCCTAGCTAGTTCGCTCAACCCGTACCCCAACATCGTGTTCTGCGCCATCCGTAGGAAGATCTATAAAACAGATAACCGCAACAAGGTGTCAGTACATCGTACTGGCAAGGAATAGATATAGCTGGAAACGAGGCACACTAATGATAACACTATACTATATAAATAATAACAACAATAATAACAACAATAATAATAACAATAATGATAACAATAATTAATGACATAAAATAAATACAGAAAGTAAACATCACACCGTCCCATACCGGTGCTTCAACCACTGCAGATAAAATGAATGATGGATGATGATATGATATGTTATGACCTAAGATGTCTATCTACCCTAAATGCAGCACATAAGCATGTCTAGCGCGCACCTAGGTACCATGGTCGGTATTCCCTCCCATATAAGGGTCCACTCCCCTTAATGGTCGAGAGACATACCCACAGTGCCCCCGCCGCGGACACTAACAGCTGAGATCGTGGCTTACGGCAAGCGGGTCAGGCTAAGGGTCATGAGCCCTTTCTAGCCAAATGCTTCTGGGTAGAGACCCCACTATGCCCAGCGGATACCGACTCGAAAGCATAGCGTGTCCTACCGTCGTGGCATTATTTTTCAGTCTCAACATATCATCACAGATATTCAGATTCAATTTAATCACATGTCCATACGTAAACCAACGCATCAGGACAAAATAAACAACTCATCTCGAGTTAAGTATAATTCGGGGTGTGCCAAGTCCCACATATCGGCATCAACACATAACATCAAAATATAAGCAACGCAAGATTCCATCCTAAACTAAGGCATGGTAGATCTTCTCTAATTGCAACTAAGTTCCAGGTTATGAGCATAATAATTAGTGAGATATTCGCAAGCAGTTCTAGCCTAATTCTAAGGCATCCTCATTATACGCAGGGAATCCGTACACACGAGAGTTCCCAATACTAAGGCAACATAGACTATACTAGTCTATTCCTAACCCCGATCTAATTTGCTATTCTAAACCTTGCCTTTATTAATCTTCAAAGCTTCCCTTTTTGAACATCTTCAATCTCCAATGGCTTCTCGGTTGTTCCCTATACAAAATATAATCATAAGAATTAAAATAATTTAACAATACCAATTCCATCATCTCCTCTTATCTCCAACACCACTTATGCAATTAGAATGTTAAAAAGCCTCAATCATCAAAATGCCCAAACAAAAACATCAAAACTCTAAATTTTATCAAGACTCGGCCATGACACCATTTTTGAACCTAGATTGGTAAACTTGTTAAATAAAAATCAATTAACACCTCAAATGGCCAATCTACTACAACATGCACCAAGAATTAAGCTAGAACCAACAAAACATAAAAATCCAACAATTTCAATCCTCCACTGTCGGCCATCACCCAATTTCACCAAATTCAAAGATTTTTACCAACAAACTCAAAAATAAGACTACAACACCTATTAGAGTTTAAACATTTAAGAATTAAAGCTTAATTCAACAAAATGTAAAAACCCCAAATTTCTTGGTTATACCCGTCGGCCTCTATCCCCTCAAATCCAAATTTTGCAACTTCCAATTTCGATTCAAGAACCATCACACCAACTACAAGAATTTCCCAAACCCATTCAACAATCACACATATAAATTAATAAATAATTTAATTCCACAAATCACCAAAGTTTAATTAAATCCAATACTAATATCCAACTCCAATGCTCAAGCTTCAAGAACCGATTATACAATAACACACAATTCCAGTTAATTCCTTTCAACAATTCATTTACTCCTTCAATGTCATATTTCCACATCAAGTTCTCAATTCAATTAACTAAGGTAATTATAACATCACAACTTCCAATTCCAATATTTAAGACTCAAAACTAATTTATTCAAAAACCACCAAATTCTTCAATCAATTCAACAAAATAGAATACAACAATTCCATTAATTAATTTCAAAGGTCGACAGAATAACCAGACATCCCATAATCACCCATCTTCTTCGATTATCTAAAATAATAGCAAAATCAATTACCCAACTCCGAATCCATGCCAAATCCTCATTTCACACACCATAGAATCATGGAATCAACCCATGATTTCCAAACAATTCTACAGCAATTTCCAACCTTTGAAAGCCAACAATCAAAATCCATTAAACTCCTTAAATCAAGAAATCATAGAAATGCATGAACAACAAAACATCATCCAACTAATTCCACCACCAAGTGACTGTCACTACCACCGCCAGGTCACTGCCGCCGCCGTCACGCCACACCGGCGCCGGCGCACCAGCACAGCAGCGCACAGCGCTGCTCTCCACAGCGGCAACAGCTGTTGTTGCTCCGGCGTCGCGCGGTGGTGCGACGCCGCACCTCCACCACGCCGCCGTCCTCATCTTCATCCTCCGACTCCGGCGCCACCTCCTGCTCCGGCGCAGCCCCCAGCCACCGGCGAAAGGCCGGCGGCCGTCAACAGGAGCAGCGGCGGAACGCCGCTGCACAGCAGCGCGCAGATGCGCGCTGCTCTTCCGAGCAGCAGCTCGCCTCCCGGCGAGCTCCACCATCTCATCTCCTCCCTCCGACTTCACTCCGGCAGCCCCACCCCCCTCGGTTGTTGCTCCAATCGGCAGAAAAGAAGAAGGAACGGAAGAGCGAAGCTGGAAGAAGAAGAAAGAAATACTCCAAATCCTTACCTGGGAAATCTTCATCGAACTCAAGATTTGTAGCTCCATCACTCCATGGCTGCCGATTTAAGCTCCAAAACCCCAATTTGTTCTTCTTGCAAGTGACGGGAAAAAGCAATTGGAGAATGAGAATGAGATCCCCAATTTTCTCTCTCGTTTGGGAAAGTGACGGGATATGAGAAGTATTCCCCAATTATTACTTCCAATTGCTATAAGTGGGGAGAGGAATGAGTAGTGGGCTTAGGGTAATGGATCAAATATGTTGGGCTCCAACAATCCTACCATGTAATTTAATTTGTTGGGTTATCCATACACTTTGTCAAACATCAATTACATTCTCAAATTGCCCACTATGAATAATTAATCATAATTAGTAAATTTAATTATGAAATAATTATCCGGGATGTTACATTTTTACATATTCATATTTATACTATTTGCAAAGATCTCGAAGGGTAGGTTTTAAATATGTAATTTGTTTTAAATTTTGATTTATATTTTTTAAGTTATCACAGTTTTAAAAATATTGAGAAATGAAAATTAAAAAGAAACAAAAAACAAAACACACACATTTTTAGGGGTAAAAAGGGAAAAAATTGTGGGGGGGCGCATAGTGGGGTGTGCGCAAATCAGTTCCCTTTTTTAGGCCATTATAAGGCACCATTTCCATATTTGGGCCATTATGAAATCAATTTCCAATTTTAGGCCATTAGAAACCATCTTTGACCAAATTAAGGCCATTTTGACTATTTTGACTTTTTCAAACTTCAATTAACCCTACCAACTTTTACTTTATTTCATTTTGACCCCAGATTTTAGTTTCTTCATTATCATTAGTCCAATATCAGCCCATCATGCTTCCGATAATTAAATTAAGCACTAAACTTCATACCTTGGCTTTACACCATATGATTATTATGACGAGGTTCTGCACTAGCAACTAAAAATTATATTGCGTTGATGTTTCAATATGGTGACCATATTGGAATGTCGGTAATTTTGTATAGGTTTGGTCTCACTTTTGGTTATATTTTCCTGAATGTGGTAAATGTTGTAATCAAAATGTACATTGCACATCATATTTATTTATTTATGTTAAAAATATATTAATGTATATATGACAATCCCAATTTTTAGTTTTTAAAATATATTTAATTTCCAATTTATATGGAGTTCCCATAATTTTTAGTTTTTAAAAAAATAAATTGAAATTTCAAATTTATATGGCATTTCCAGTGTATATATGGAATTTATATTAAAAGATACATTAATGAATATGTGGAAAATATTTGTATATATTAATTAATATATATATAGCCATGTGTTCACAAAAATATGTCACTTCACCTAAAGTAATATACAATTATATAGTTGCTAATCGTTAAAAATTACTCACTCCGTTTTCTAAAAATTGCAACGGACCCACAATGCACGCAGTCCAATGCACATTTCAAACCATTTCTAACTCAAGTTCGGTACAATTAAAAATTCTGAAAGTTCGATATTTAAAAACTATACTACGAGACGAATCTAACAAGATCCTACTTGACTATATTTTAATTTGTATAACTATGATAAAACTTTAAGTTAAAGTGTGTGGATGAATAGTAGCCCAAACTCAAACGTTGCAACTATAAGAAAACGGAGGGAGTATGTTTTATAATTATATCATTCTATTTGTATATAAATATATACTAAATAATGGCTCCTCAAAAAACAATACTTCCCCTGTTCCTAAATAAGTGCTATGGACGCACATTTCACGTAATCCAATATACATTTTTAATCCGTAATAACTCAAATTTCATACAAGTAAAAATTATAAAAAATTGATATTCTAAATCTATGCGATTAGACTAATCCAACAAGATCCTACTTGACTATATTTTATCTTATATAATTGTATTAAAAAGTCAAGTCAAAGCCACTCAATGGACAGTAACAAAAGTCAAAACGTGCATTTAAAAAGGAACGAATGTAGTATATCCTAAATAATATAAATCTTATACTATATATTTATTATATAAAAAATAATACAAAACAATTATAATTATTAAGGGAATTGTGAAAATTCATATTCTATGGATAAATTTATTTAGAGTAAATTAATTATTTTCGTAAAGCATATTATAAATAAAAGATCAAATGTATAAAGAGTTATTGGGGTGCGAATAGATCCATCAATAAATAAAGAAGGAAATTTTAATTTTTTAAGAAATACTCCCTCTGTTTTATAATAAGTATAACACTAGAAAATGACACGAGATTTAGGTAAGTTCATAAATTGATTTTGTTGAAAATTAAAATAATTAAATAAATAAAATAAGATAAATTACATTTGGCTTTATTCCTTTTGAGTTTTATTTTAATTAATATCAAAAAATTATTAATTTAAATATAATTAGTAAAGACTATTAGCTTCAAAATATTTTAAATATGGTAACGTAACACTTATTTCCAAAAACCCAAAAAGGAAAGTGTAACACTTAAAAAAAGGTAAAAAAATGGAGGAAGCAATTCATTAATCTATATTTTAACAGATTTACAATTGACGAGAAAATAAATATAAATCTAGCTTTGTTAAAAATTGAAATGCTAATTGTTGCAAATTCTATAAGTTTGAAATTGTTGTCTGGAATGCAGGTACTGATTGAAGTTTTAACGTCTGAAACATATAATTTATTTATACTACAAGGGATATATTATAATAAGGAAAAAATGAAGGTGGATCATGCTAAACTGTTATCTTTGTTGATTGATAAGCAGAAGAATGTTTATAATAAAATAATGTATGTAGTTGATAGTGACGAGGGTTGATAATTTATTGATATTTATTGATAATTTATCTAGAAAATATTATGTTTAATCCTTAATGGAAGATGTGATATTATTCTGCCTGTAGCATCCAGTGGAATAGCACCCCTACTCCTTCCAAGAGGTAGGACTGCACATTCTACATTTGATATTCCACTAAATTTTGACCAGAATTCTAATTGCAAAAAATTTACCCCATAAAATTATTTAACATCTCTTCTCATTAAAACAAAGCTCAATATTTGAAATGAAATTCTTGATTGGTAGAATGATTATGAGTCCGTCTGAACTAACCAAATTCCCCATTCGATTTCTGAGGAAAAAATTCATACTCGCTGTTTGTTTTACTATGATTATATGAAAAAAAAAAGTCAATGCAAATCTTTAAAGAAGGTTGGATTCTATCTTGAAAAATCAATTCTAGATGATAATTTTATAAACTCTACGGGAGATCATATAGCGGCAATTGTTGAGAGTATTTACACAAAATAAACTGCACTACTTCAAATCCAGATATTGTTACTAGATATTAACCACTGCCAATGAGATTGTTAATATGAACAATGATTACATCATGTATGTCTGCAAGTGAAAATGTATATATATATATATATATATCAGTTCTAACAATATTTGTCAAGATAATGAAAGCATAAATAGTGGTCATGAATTATTTTCACTGGAATATCTAAGCACAATCAATTGTTTGGATTACCGAATCATGAAATATAGTTGAATGAATGTTGCATAGTCATACTTATTAGGAATATAGATCCATAAAATAAATTATGCAATGGAAGTAGGTTGATAGTAACCAAGATACGGAACCATATAATTGAGGTTAAACTAATTTTTGGAAAACCATACAAATTCTTGAATGGTAGAATAATTATGAGCCTATTTGAATATATTCCTATATACTTCATAAAATAATTACACATTTTTCATTACTCAAAATATAATTTATTATTACTTTATATAATATAAGTATATATATTACATAAAATATATAGTTATGCCCGTCGAGTCTCGACGGGTTAATTACTAGTATTATTAATACCATTAGTGGTCAACCAAGTCAACATTTAACGTGGTGTCTCCATTCTAAATTTCCAATTTTTATAGATTTTTACATTTTTTTAATTAAATTTAGATTTTTGCATTTGTTATGTATTTACTATTTATTTATGTTAAAATATATATTGATTTGGATATGGAAATCCTTTCATTTTTAAAAAGATATGAAATTATCAATTTATATGGAATTCCCACAATTTCCAATTATAAAAGATTTGAAATTTAAAATTTTGTATATTTGCATTTATTTATATTAGATTTTGGTTTTTTATTTATTTATTTTAGAGTTTTGTATTTTTATTACAACAATTTTTATTTTTACCCAATTTTCAGTTTTTAAAAGATATAAATTTTTTAATTTATATGAAACTTCTACAATTATTAGCTTTTAAAAGATTTCAAATTTTAAATTTTGAATTAATTTTTTTTATTTATTTTAGATTTTTGCATTATTTTATCCCACAATTTTTAATTGAGGAAATGAATTTTTTAGGCCATTACAAGGCACCATTTCCATATTTGGGCCATTATGAAATCAATTTCCAATTTTAGGCCATTAGAAACCATCTTTGACCAAATTAAGGCCATTTTGACTATTTTGACTTTTTCAAACTTCAATTAACCCTACCAACTTTTACTTTATTTCATTTTGACCCCAGATTTTAGTTTCTTCATTATCATTAGTCCAATATCAGCCCATCATGCTTCCGATAATTAAATTAAGCACTAAACTTCATACCTTGGCTTTGACCGCCTTGCTGCCGGGTTTCCTAAGCTCCGGGATTGTACGGACTTCCTCCAACCACGCAGCCGCGACCGATGGTTCACCGATTCTTGGCTCCTTCAGCAATAAACAGCACAGTCCTATTTCGTTTCCTACCTTAGGACGTATCAAGATATGAATAAAGGGTTTTAATTATATTATCGGGATATTTGGAAGCCTGGATTTTACTGAAGAAATATTAGAAATATTATTTAAACATAATTTCCCCTAACGGAGAAGACAGACACTTAGTTCCTCATGGAGGATACAAGACTCTTGGGGGAATACCCCATACTTTTACAGACTCGAAAGGAAATATGCAGAAAGAGAAATATTACAAATACTTTGAAGAGTTGGGAGGAATTTTCGATGCCTTCCATCTGCTTCAAACTCCTTTATTTATAGGCGCCCGCGGACTTCAGCCCCGGATTCCAATCTTCCTCTAAATCCTTGTGACGTCACTGCGTTCGTCACTTGGCCTTAATTTCCACCGGCTACATTATTGTCCTTTTTTGAATTATTGCGTTAGGTGGCTTTTGTCAACTTTCCACCTTCTCTTGTCGGCCACTTTCTGCCAGCTACTCTGCCCTTCTTTGTCGGCTTTTAATTATGAGTGTTGCCGACACCTCTCTTTCTTTTACATCCAGCTAATCTTACTTTGGCTTGTGAAAGTTTTTTGGACGTTTCTTCCCTTTGTCCTGTTCGGGTCCGGATTTTTTCTGGGTTACCCGGATCTTTGTACCGAATAGGGGTTTCTCCTGTTCTGCACAATATGGGCATATGTGGTTATCCCATTGGCCAACATGCATCATGTTGCATGCCTTTTTTCTGGTAGACTCGGTTGCTGGCAACTCGTTTTCCCAGATGAGTAACCTCTTCTTTTCGAATGAGGTTTCCGCAAACTCTGTGCTTTTCCCTGTTAAAGAATTAACCAGGAATGATCCATTTAAATTGTTTGAGAATATTTTAAACGGATATTTAACCTTTTCCATCTCGGTGAGACAGACCCAGAATCCCCATGCTCGTCGGGTGGAGATTTCATCTTCGCTGATTGAAGATACCAATGGTGCCTTCTCATCCATAGACTTAACTCTGTTGAAGGCAATCATATCAGGTCTATGTAATTTAATAAATTGAAAGACCGGATAAGAACCTTTTCCAACTATTTCTGGTGCCGCTGAAATGAACTTAAGCTCCAGAATATCTCCTCTTTGCAGGTGCGGGTTGTTCTGCCATGATTCGTGCACCGCACTACTTATCCATCCCGGAAGTTTTTCGATTTCCGGAAACCCTGGTGATGTAGTATGAACAGATGCTAATGCTCCAAAGTCATACCACTTTCGAACTTCTTCTGGTTTCGATCCTTCGAGCATCCATACCCTGTTGTATCTCCCGGATGTCTCGATTACTGTTTTGCTAGGGTTAATTCCCTTTTTGGAAACCAGTTGTTCCCATTTTCCTTGGTAGTCCAGCCAGGCAGTAGATAGGACCTTCTCGTCTGAATTAACCTTAGAGGTGCCTGTCATTGGCCTAAGGTTAATTTCTTCCTCTTTCACCCCAGAGGCAGTGGGTTGACTTGAGCTTTCGGAAATGTGACTTTCCTCTTGCTCAACATTTTTGTCGGTATCCGACAATGGTTCCTTTGAAGCAGTGCTTGAATCTGCTTCTTCATATGTGACCACTTTAGCTTTTTGGGCACATTTCTCTTTGTTTACCAGGGAAGCTGACGCTTTCCTGATTGGCTCTAATACTGTTTCCCATAGTGCTGTCATTGCTATATGGGAGGTTCGTATATTGTTGCGGACCTTGTCCACATCGCTCTGTTGTATTTGGCCAGCTGCTCGTGCATTGATCTCGAGCTGTCCAAAATGCTTTGATAGCTCCTCTAGGTTTTCTCTGAGGTGCCTGAATCTCGTAATGATGGAATCAGCTTCAAATGCTTCCATCTCTCGTTAGGAAATCTGCAAGAACATTTTCATGAGATTTTATAACATCAATATCATAAGTATAATATTGACATTCAGCTTGCCATCTGATAATACGAGCTTTTTCAATTTTTGATTCAAGTTTATTTTTTAAAAAAGCCCTAACATTAGTATTATCAACTTTTAATACAAATTTCTTTGCAAGTAAGAATAAAGGCCATTTTTTAAATGTTTTCCATACTGCAAAGAATTCCTTTTCGTTAATATGCCAAAGTTTGGCTTGTTGTTCAGTGAACAACCCTCCTGTGTATCTACAAGGTTCTTGACCCGTAGTTGTTTTTCTCATGAGCACTCCTGCCATCGAAAATCATTGGCGTCTGTGTAGACTACCAGCTCATCCTCATCCTGAGGTATCGCGAGTTTTGGCAAGCTATTGCAGACTTGCTTTAGTTCACGAATTCTCTTGGTATGGATTTCTTCCCATTTCCATCTAGAGCTTTCAGTCTCTTTCAGGAGTGGTCTAAAATCCTTTCTATATTTTGCAAGGTCTTTAATAAACATACCCGCAAAATTTACAACTCCTAAGAAACTCTGTAGTTGTCTCTTGTCTTTTAATATATCAGGAAAATTGCGGATTTTCTCCACAATGTGTTCCTGTAACTCTATTCCTGCTTCATCAATTTGAACTCCTAAGAATTCAATTTTGTTAGCAGCGATAGTGGCCTTTTTCTCAGAGAGAACTAGACCTTCCCTGTGACATGCATCAGAAAATATTTCAAGATGTTTAATATGCTCTTTAATATTTCGAGATGCAATCAGAATGTCATCTATGTAGACGAACATAAACTCTAGATAATCCTTAAATAGATTATCCATCTTTCTTTGGAATATCTGAGGGGCATTAGAAAGCCCCATTGGCATAACATTCCAAATATATTGCCCTTGTAGGGGTGGAGAATGCTGTGAATTTCTTCGACTCATTCTCCATCTTGATCTGATAGAAACCAGATTTGCAATCAAATTTAGAAAACACTTTAGCACCTTTGATGCAATCAATTAAGTGTTCTCTACTCGAAATGTAATAACCATCAAACTGTATTATTTTGTTAATACCTTGATAGTTTATTACCAACCTGGGTTTACCTCTCTTTATTTCACCGTGGTTTCTTACCAAGAATCCAGGGCTACTATAGGCTGAGACTCCAGGCTCGATGAGTTTAAGATCAATATGCTCCTTGATAATTTGCTGCATATCTTTCTTATCCTGCATATTCATTAAGATGGGTTTGTATCGAACATACTCATATTTATATTGTTCTTTTACCTGTAGAGTAGCTTCGATCTTGTTTTTATCCCACCATGCCAAAGGATCCTCGTTAAAGTTTCTCTGGATAAGTCTTTTGACATTTTCGAGGGACAATTTAGTTTCCCCCATCAATGTCTAGTGAAGTTATATTTAATGACTTCATTTCCTGCATTGCTTCTTTGAGGTTTATAATTTCCTCAATAGAAGCTTCATCAAATCCTTGCTGTCTAAAAGACAACAAAGCCTTACCAAACTTTCTTTTATCCTGCATTTTTGGATGGGTTAGTTTGGCATCATTATCACCACGTTTGCTGCGAAATAATATAGGCATTAACCTGTTGAATGCCTTTTCCCTGCGCAACACCTGTATCTCATTTCCACAACTTGTGGTAAATATTAACAAATTTCTTTTGTTATCTTGAACATATTTTGTAAAGGATTGTATAAAATTGTTCCCTAACAAAATATCCGCTCCTGTGTCATGAAAGTAAATAGGAGGCGTTTTTACCTTATACCAAGGTGTACCAAATGCTCCTCCAATCATGATATTCGCTTGTCGAATACCCTTATTTAGTACTAAGATTTTTTGGGAAAAATCTCTTCCTGCAATAATGGGTAATGATTCCATAGCTTCGCTAGGGAAAACTCCTGGTTTTGCCGTGCAAATACCTGATCCTGAATCAATATAAGCTGCGAAATATTCTGACTTATATTCTTCATATATTATCCCTACTGAGATATAAATGGAGAATGGACTTGTCATTTAATTCTGATGGTGTGACCCTTCAGATTAAATTCTATACCATTATCATTTCTTACCCATGGTTTATGATTTTCGAGAAAACTTAATCCCAAAATCATAACCCCATTGTCTTTTCCGGCGGTGCCTAAGACTCTGATCTCGTGTCCTGCAATTTCAATTGTTCCTTCATAGGTTCCAATTGATGGCTGCTGCAAGTAGTATAAGTCATCACATGGAAAACGGTTAATCTTTTCAGTGATGTCGAATATTACTCGTATTTCTTTCCATCCTTCAGGGCATTTTATCTTTATATTATCTACCCCAATGGATTGAGGAGTTAGATCTTTGATGAACTCCTTCCCTTTATATGCCATAATTCTGTCTTCCGAAAAAGACATACGACTTGCGTACTCAATTCTAGCACTCGTTGATCTGTCTAGAATTGGATGATCTCTTATTTGGATGTCTACTCCTCCTAACCTTGGAATCTGGGTAGGATTTGGAGTCATGACTTTAGCAAATTCCTTGAAAATTCTAGGAATTTCTATATATTCTTTCCTGAGAAATAAGTCAGAATGATGACTATTGGAAAGTGCATAAGAGATTCTATAAGTTATAGAATATGGCCTGTTCCCTTCTTTCATCAGATCTTTTCTTTTAAAATCCTGATGAAGGGTTAGAACTCTACTAAAATCTTGGTCAGCTAAGTTATAGGAAATTCTGGGATGTATGTCAAACATTAACTTCCCAGCATATAAATTTCCTACCATAGTTCCAAGAAGACCATCTCTAAGGTTATTGATTCTTCTATCAGTGATTGATAGATGCAATTCAGAATCAATGCCTTCTTTGAAGGTTGCCTTAATTACTACTTCAATGGCTCCTATGTGGATCCATTTCATAGTAATGGCGATTTCCTCCTTCATTCTGCTTAATTCCTCAAGAATTTCTTCTTTAGGAATTAATTGCATATCCATAACATTACAAGTAAGTTCCATAGGAATTGCAAACTCACCTGCACTTACCTTGTAGATGATGTTATGTCTTCTCTGGTTGAGTCCCATCTGGTTAAGAACTCGTCCAATCCCGCCAATTCTGAATCCGTCATATGGGCTGAGGTTGGAATCTTGTCGCATTATTCTTTCCATGGTTCGATTCGAGATCGTCATCCTTGAAAAGAATCCAGACAGGTTTTCAGTGGTCCGAATCCTGTCTTCTTCAGTCAGACTCGGTTGAAGATCCATCTGAATATGAGTCCGAGTCACTTCTTAATTCTTCCTCGTAGATGCTTTCATCCGAGGGGATGTCCTCAAACTGATAGACTGGTACCAGCTTTCCATGGTAGACTGCTTCCACGATATCCTCCGTGGCTTCGTACATTCGTACCTCACGATTCTGAGGGCAATCGGGTGAGATATGACCTCTGGCTCCACACTTCCAACAGTTGCAGTCCTTGAAACTTTCGTTGGCTCGGGTATGGGCTCGTCTGAATGTTCTCTTGGACGTCGTTCTTCCCGTGCTCCTTGCTGCTGAGCTAGTTGAACCTTGGGATGAACTCTTCGTCGTTCCCGTTCTTTGTCCAGTTTTGTATGATCTGGCCTTGCTCTTGGACCACCATGCTCTTCTTCTTCGGAATGGAGGTCTTCTGAAACTCCTACTGTATGAGCCCCGACTCTTCTTCTTTTTCCTCTTTTCTCCTGATTCTCCTATAATTGTTGGAAAATCGTTATTTTCACAGCAAAGAGGAGTTCTTTTTATTTTACCTCTTAGTCTCTTAATGTTCTTTTGGGCTGCTGCCTGTTGACACCATTCTCTGAGCTTATCCTTTAAGAAGGACATTCTTCGAGCTATTGAGTCCACTGTACCAGGGGGTACTGTGTACGATTGGATCAACATTTCTCTCCATGGGCTGCAGATCTTTGCAAAGAACATGGGACATGCTACTTCAGCTGTCATTTCACTCCGAAAATAGTATTTACGAAACCAGTAGATATATTCGTCTACTGCGCAAATACTTCTTAACTCCATGCCCAACAGTGCTTAGGTATAGACTTTGATTTTTTCTGTTCTCTGTTCTTCAAAATAACCATCTCCTACAAAATGGGTTTTGAATAAGAGGCCAAACCTTTCGCAGATTGTGCTTTTGGATTCTCCTTCGAGTATTTGCTCCTTTAAAGCAGCCGTGGAGTTTTTCCAGCCCAGCTTTGCCGATCCTTCGAGACTCAGCTCTATTAATCTGACAAAGTTTTCTTTATCGAGTTCCAGGGTGGTTGCTGCAATCTTCATTGAAGCTACCCATTCATCGATCAGGTCTTCGATGTTTCGGAAGTCGATAACGTCGAGGTTTAGTGTTATGCCATATGGATTTAATGGTTGTAACATCGTCTTGGCCCACGGTGTGGATTCTGGTGCTCTACTTGGGTTCCGTCCTGGGTTTCGTCTTGCATTAAGATGCACCTCAGGATACCTGTTCATGTAGAAGTCTGTACTTTCTCTCATTGGAACATCAGGCGGTCCATCGTGGGTCACGTTGGATCCTGATCCTTCCGCATAACCCAATTGAAGGACTTCATTGGGTTTTACATTAACCAGATCCATAATCCCAAGTTGGGAAAATGATCCTGCTAATTCTTGTAGATCTGATAGATCTGCCCTGGAAACAATCATTCGACTGTTTTCAGGAGATCGATCATAAGCTCTTCTTGTGATTTCTGCTTTGGAACCATAGTTGCTTTACCCTTTTGATGTAAAGCTTGTACTGGTCCGAATGCATCTCTAATATTGGCTTGGTTATTCTTGGAAGATCCAGGAATATCCTTCTGCCTTTTCTTGATATCCGAAATGTCAAATTTCAGATTCAAAATTTCTTTCTTTAGATCTTGAAATACTTTCAAGATCTCATCTGTTGTCTGATTCAAGTTATCTATTTTCCCAGGTATAATTAATACCCGGTTACCAAAATCTTGAATCGTCTTTTGGATTTCTCTTAAGTCTTTTGATAACTTAGAGCTATCCGGATCAATTTCTTTCCTGTCCGTTCCTCTCATTTTTAGGAAAGAAACTGATTTTGATAATATCTTGTCCATGGGACAAGTTCAAGAAATTCCTTTGGAATTTTCTATTTTTTATTTCCAAAATTTGGAAATAACTTGTGGGTTTCAAATTAATTGAATCCATTAAATAATTAAATCTTCTCCATTAAGAAATAAAATGTTATAAATAATATAATTAATATGTTCTTCAATAAAACCTAGGCTCTGATACCAATTTTCAAGCGCATTGGGTGTCATTTATATAGTGAAAACTTAAGTATATTGACAAAGGACTAAAGTAAATAAAGTCAAACTTTCTTGGGGTTTTAATGAAAGAAAGGAAAAGTTGTTGGGAATTAATTAATTTTCAAATTGGTCCTTATGGCTTAATTTCATTCAACATGTGTTTGTAATGGCCTAATTCTGGAAATTCAACTTATAATGGCCTAAAAGTGGAATAGCCTCCTTGTAATGGCCCTTTTTATTACTTTCCCCTTTTTAATTTACCCAATTTTTAGTTTTAAAAGGATATGATTTCTTATTTTATATGGAATTCACACTATATCAGTTTTAAAAAGATTTGAAATTTGAAACTTCAATTTATTCATATATTATTTATTTATTTTAGACTTTTGCATTTTTTTAATTCCCACATTGTTGTTTATTTGTTGAGCCTATAAATACCATTCATTCTTATGCGTACAAGTTCCTATAATAAAATAATATATATATATATATATATTTGATAGTGATTAGGGTTGATTCTTTTTTCTTTACGTTGTGGAACTGAGAAAACATTTATCGATAATTTATCTAGAAAATATTATGTTTAGCCTTTCATGGGAGATGTGATATTGTGCTGCCGGTAGCATCCATTGGAATATCACCCCTACTTCTTCCAAGAGGTAGAACTACTTCTAGATTTGTTATTCCACAAGATGTGACGAGAATTTTACCTGCAAAAAACTTATCCTAGAAAATTATTTAACCTCTATTCTCATTAAAAGAAAGCTCATTATTTGGGATGAAAATTCTTGATTGGTAGAATGATTATGAGCCCGTCTGAATAAACCAAATTCCCCATTCGATTTCGGAGAAAAACATTCCCACCCGCATTTTGTTTTACAATGAATACTAAAAAATAGTCAATTTCAATATTTAAATAAGGTTGAACTCTATTTTCAATAATCAGTTTTCACCCATATGTCAGTAATATATTGCAATATCTCGTGTTACTGGAAAGAGAAGACTCCAAGTATTAATATGTAATTGAGATGGATTAACTCAAAATACTACAATAAATATTTTTTGCAATGAAAATTATATATGACAGAAATTTGCACAATGGTCATGGTAATTGGTAAAGTTGGTATTGATCTTGGGTAGGGGTGTAAATGAGACTGATAGGCTCGTAAAATATTCGGGCTCGACTCGATCAAAGCTCGACTCGAAAAGGCTCGGCTCGAATTCGAGATCGGCTCGAATATTAATGAGCTCAAGCCGAGCTAACTAATACTCGGCTCGAAAGCTCGATAATAGGCTCGAACATATTATATATAGTATATTATTTCTTTCTTAAAAATATAGTGTATTTTCTTTCTTAACAAATGTGAGCAAGAGGAAGTGCAACAGTAAATTCACTCCTCCTTTTATTTAATAATATAGTACATTATATTTTATTATAGTTAACACTAAATGAAAAAAACTAAATCCTAATCTCCTTCTAAATTGAGACTATTAAAAAGAATTATGAATAGTTTAATATATTTATACAGAACTCCGTCTTTCAAGTTTTTAAGCTCATTATTGAATAATTTAAATTTTTTTAGTCTTGAGTCCAATGTGGTCTAGGGATACCCGGTTAAAAAAAAAAAAAACTGAAATTTATGTCGAGCTTTTTTGGCCCTTCGAGCCGAGCTCGAGCTTCAATATATTGGGTTGAGCTCGAGCCGAGCTCAATTTTTAAAGCTCGTCGAGCTTCGAGCTCGAGCCGAGCCGAACTTATACATAACCGAGCCGAGCTCGAGCCTGGTGTGGCTCGAGCTCGGCTCGGCTCGTTTACACCCCTAATCTTGGGGATGTGTAATTAGATATTACATTTCCATATGAAAAATTTATAAACTCTACGGGAGATCCTGTAGCGACAATTGATGAGGGTACTTATACAAATATAAACTGCACAACTTCAAATCCAGACATTTTGAAAGATAGTGTTATACGAATCCCTACCAATGAGATTGTTTGGTACAATCAATGATTACATCATGGAACTTATGCCTGCAAATAAAAATGTATACTTATTCCATTTTTTTTTATCCTTGCTTCGGACCCACAGTGCACACAGTCTAATGCACATTTCAAACCATTAATAAGTCAATTTCAGTACACGTAAAAATTCTAAAAGTTTGATATTGAACAACTACAAGACGAAACGAATCTAACAAGATCCCACTTGGCTATATTTTAACTTGTATAACTATGATAAAACTTTAAGTGTGAACAGTAGCATAATTGCCAATGGGGCAAGAATTTAAAAATAAAGGGAGTATATATAAGTTCTAACAATATTTGTCAAGAGGATGAAATATAAATAATGCCAATGAATAAATTTCATTGGAATATCTAAACGCGATCAATTGTTCTGAATTACCGAATTAGGAAATATAGTTGAATGAGGGTTACATAGTAATGCTTTTAGTAATATAGATCCATCAAATAAATTATGCAATGAAAGTATATTGATAGTAACCAATATGCGGAACCATAAAAATGAAGTTAAACTAACTTAGCTTGCGAGAACCATGAAAGTAAAAAATTCTTGATTGGTAGAATAATTATAAATTTATCTAATTTAACCAAATTCCCAATTTGATTTCAGACGAGAAAACTTTAACTCGCAGTTTGTTTTTCTATGGATTAAAAAAAAGTCAGTGTCAATCTGTAAATAATGCTGGACTTTATCTTTCAAAACCAGTTTTTAGCCATGAACAGTTATGTTGCAATAATTCGTGTCACTAACAAAATGTAGCTCAAAGTAGTAATATGGAATTAAGAATTATTAACTCAAGATACCGCAAGAAATGTTGTTTACAATAAAATTTATATATGACAAAATTTACAAAATTGATACTTGATGTAGCTGATGGTAAATCCGGTATTGATTTTTTTGCGTTACAAAGCCGATATTGATTTAGAAGATTTACAATAAGAGATTTTGTTTTATTTTAATAACTAAATAAAACTTTAAGGTATAAGCCCCTACCAATAAGATTTTCAGCAATGAAATTTTCAACAAATCATGATGGAATTTTTTATATTATGCTTAATAGTTATATTTCAATTTTATTTTATTTTAATTTTAATTTCAAATTAAATAAAAATATTATTTTAATAATTATTTTTATTGATTTATTAAGTTTGTACCGGACAAGCTACAAAAGCTAAAGAAGACAGTATAATTAAATTAAATATCATCATTACTCAAAATCATTACACATTTTTCATTACTCAAAATATAATTTATTATTATTTTATATAATATAAGTATATGTATTATATAAAACATATAATTATGCCCGTCGAGTTTCGACAGGTTACTTACTAGTTTTTAAAATATTATTTTAGTCCATAATATTATCCAGTTATCTGTTAATTTTTAAAATATTATTTTAGTCCGTAATATTGTCCAAGTTTTTCTTTTCCATATTGATTATGAAAAAATTTGGTAGTTAATATTTTCATTTAATTTAATTTAATTTAATTTTTATTTTTTTTAATTCATTATTATTATAACCCCTTAAATTGTAGTATTTATACTTCGATACAATTTTTTTAAGGTATGCTTTTTTAGCACATTTCTATAATTATAAACTATTTTTTTAAAATCTGGATTACTATATTTATTATTTAAGAAATTGTGATGAAATAAAGATTAGAAAAATAAAAAATCTGAAAAACAATGAAAATAAAATAAAAATTCAAATAAAATAAAATAAGAATCTAAATATAATTAATAATGAAACTACTCTCTAAAATTAAAGATATTACAATAAATATAATTTGATTTATCATTCATGGTACGTTATTTTATTTTATTAAATAGTATAATTGTAACACCCCCATTTTCCCTAAGGATGCAGCGGAAGAAAAATGCGGGAACAATGGGTGGGGTGCTACCGCCACGTATTCCGGACCGCCCGAAATACGCTAAGGCTAAAAATAATAAGTGCAGAAAATCAGAGTTTAATGCATATGCTAACCACTTCCCGGGCAAGTTAGCACATACTCTGCACAAAAGCTTATAATACCGTAATGAGTATAAAATAAGCTTAATAAAAATGTTTGGTATAGCGTAACCAAACGGAGGAACGCACTCCTCAAATGAGCTCAATAATAGGAATGGAATAAATCCATGGAAATTTTTATTTTAAAAGAGGTTGTACCTCGCATTTCGAAAATATTATAATAAGGGGTTGTCTATCTCGTTTTTCAAAAATAGCACTGCTAAACGCAAAAATGCATTGTTTAAACAGTAGGGCACAACATTTGCATAAACGGGATAAACCCAAATATTTATTCATGCTTGATAAATAATTTCCCATGCTTTATAAAAATTATCTTTGCCTCATAAAAATGATTTATGCCAAGTAATATGTCATTATCCCAAAAGGGGATTAAAAAGTACATTTTCTTATAAATATTACCCCATACCGTGCCCGTGCAAAATATGCTCTATCAACCTTGCAGATCTGAAACCTGAAAGGAAATGGTGACAAGTGTAGAGTCAGCGAAAACAATCGCTGAGTAAGTAGAAGTTTACTCCCGGAGGAGGTTGGGTAGCAGAAATAATTTAAAGACAACAGTTATGGTAATGGTATGCTAAAAACGAGAATAATTTGTACATAAAGACAATATTAATCTAAATCCCGGGAAAAGATAATACAGCAATATGCGTTACCGAAATTTAAATATTTCAGCCACCGTGTGTGGGGTTCCGCTCTAGGGCTCTAGTCCCACTCGAAGGTGGGGTCCCTGTTTTGTCGGACTCAAGTCCCACATGCACTCAAGGGTGTGGGGGAGGTAAGAAATTTCCTCAAGCCCACTATGAGAGAAGACCATAGCGCCGAGCTGTGAGTCCCGATAGTCCCCGTGTGGCGATTAAGTGCACAACAGCGTGGGAGTTGGGCAGCTGCGACTCATGGCACATCGCTCATCCCCGTAACAATGAGCTCAAAAATCCGTAGGATTTTGTGAATAGTTTGCGAACATCGTAAAGCACAGTAAAATGGCATACCAATAATCCAAAAACAGTAGGGAGCTATAAGCATAAATTTAAAATAATAAAGCGGTAGTAAAAATTATGCTTAAGCTAAAATAAATTTGGGCTTTACTCCAAAGAGTAAAAATCTACTTACAGTCACCGTGGATGGAATGGACACGACACACGCACGGCCTACGAGCAGATATTCCTTTACAGCTATTTGACTAGCAAAAATCATAATATTAACATCGTATGCTATAATGATATTGTAATGGGAATAATAACTAAAATTTTCCAATTTAATAAATCTTACCCGAAGCACTAACACGAACTAGCTATCTGTAATAACTCTCTCTCCGAGCTCTAATACTCCTTTGGATCAAATAGCAAAATTCCCACTTGAAATCTCGACTACTATGAATTACTTCTAACAATACTAACACAATCCTACAACACTATACTAAACCAAAACAAATAATGGAAATAGCATAAGGGAGAAAAGAAATTGGACATGGAATGGCGTTGGAAAGGGTAAGTATGTGGGAGTTTATATAGAGTTTATGGCCTGCATAAGAAAACAAACACGTCCTCTTTTTATTAACCGAACAGCTAGCCCATTTCCTGATTTACACTCTGCTCTCCATTTAATTTTTTATCTGATGCCCGGTCAATAGTCCTCCCTCCCCCATTTTGGTCCAATTTTGTCTCTATCCCCATCCACTTTTCAGTAGCAGTCTGTGCGTCCTCTTTTCTGTCCCCCCCTTGTTTTCTTTTACTCTCCCTTTGAGCAACTCCGGCAAGGCGGTGGTCGACGGGAACGGAAAGGCCGCCGGTGGCGGCTTTCTTCTCACCTCCTCTCTTCTTCTCTCCTCTTTTCGTCCTCCTCTTCCTTCTCCGTCTCTCCTTTCTCTTTCTGTTTCTATTTCTCTTATGTTTTGGAAGTTGGATGGTGAGGAAGAGGGGATGAAGGCAGCGGTGATGGGGCGGCAGGGCGGTGGCCGCGACTCTCCTCCTCTATCTCTGTCCCTTTTCTTTTCTATTTATTGTTGATTGTTTCTGGATGTTCGAAATTTGGGGATATAGATGGATTTTGTTGTGGTGTTGGCGAATCATGAGGGGCAGGAAGAGGATGGAGGCGGTGGTTCGGTGGTGGCCGGATTGAAGGGCTGTCGAGACTTGGAGGGAGATGTAAATGTTGGTGGTTGCGCAAGGTGGTGGCGATGATAGAGACGAGATGGTGGTGCGGGCGGAGGCGCTGCTAAGGCGGCGAAAGCCGCGACGCGGTGGTGGTGAGGATAGGTTGGAGCAGCGGCGGCAGGAGGCCGAGGCGGCGGCGCTGACGCTGTTGTGGCGGGGAGAAAGGGTGGTGCGATGGCGAGGTCAAGCGGCTGGGGGCGGTGGCGAGGTGGCTGTCAGAGGTGTCGCCGGCGGAGCTCCGGCGATGGCGGCGCCGGAGGTGGCGGCGGCGGCGGCAGGATGAAATTTAGGGTTAGGGTTTTGTTTTGGGCTTAGGGTTGGAGTTGTGTTAGGGTTGGGCTTTTGGTTTGTTATTTGGGCTCCATTTTTGTATTTATTTGTCTTGTTGGATCAAATAATATATTGGCCCAAATCAAGCTTAATTGACTACCTTAATTGTTTAAATTATGGACTTAATTTAATTTTGAATGATCTTTACACTTGTAATTTAATTTAATGGATTTAATGTATTAAATCACCTATTAAATTGTTGTTATTAGTAAAATGATTTGAGACTTCAAATTCCTTAAATTGGATAATTTTATTAGTTACCATTTGATCACTCGTTAATTTCATAATCTAATTAGTCATGTACTTTAAACAAGTCATAGGGGTCCATCCTATATTTTAATCCATCCTTTAATATTAAAACATACTCTTGCAATTAAAATCTATGAACTTAAAATAATTCAAATCTCCTAATTGAATAATCTATTTAAATAAAAGGATCATCCTTGATTTTCCATAAATGGGTTTAGTTTTATAATGATTAAATCCAATCATAATGATTAATTTTATAATATAGTTCTTCATTATTAATTAATCGAACATTTATAAAGTAATGGATCTATACTCCAAAGTTCTCGGCGTCCGCTCATTACGCGATTAGGATTTAATTTGCGCTACAATGCAGGTAGGGAATTTAGGTTTAAAATGACTAATTAATTTATATTAAGTCCGATTAAATAGTCGTTGCTTCGAAAATATGTCATCCTCTTAAAAATGTTTTAAATTTTATGGAAATTTAGAATATTTATTTATTTAAATTTAAAATCTTATTTAATATCTTACGGAGTGTTATAGTCTACCCTCCTTAAAATAAGGCTTCGTCCTCGAAGCCTCAAGACAAAACTTAAGAGTAGTTCATAATCATGTTTTATAGGAAGCTTTTATCATTCTTACCTATTAATTTCAATTTCCTTCAATTGGCCGCAAACATTTATTCCTAACATCCGCTTGGTCTCCTCAGGTATATCCTCTACATGGCAGGAATCGTCTCATTTTAATTCTGTCGGTATTTCTAAAAAATTTTATATATGGTCCTTAATTATTGAGGTCAAATATGGATTGGTTCATCTTTCTCGTGAAGCTTTCTTTACTGGGGTATGCTAACGGCTCCGTACTCCATTCACTTCGTAGGGAGATAAAGATAGACTATCTCATTTAGTTATTTACCGATTCCCTATATCTTAATAAGCCTAGGTCAAAAGATCCATTGATATGCTATCTTACATCCGTTTTGGGGTTCTATCGATTCATTTTAAATTGTTAGGCGTCATGTGAATACACTATACTCCTTAATAAATCCCACTTGTCTTGTTGGTAAACTGTTGTCCTTAGGAAAAAAATTATATAATCGTTTCGAAACACTTGGTCAATTTTGCTTGATATACTTGGTCAGATAATTAATTGTTATGCTTGGAGTGTCCTTTACATTTTAAAAATATTAAAGTAAGTTCCTCGAGTTCATCCCAAAATAGATAAAATTCAAATCCTTTGGAAATCCAACTCAGCTCATCCTTAACCGGAAACGTTCACGTCTAAAGTCCATCATTAATCGTCTTTAGTTGTACACATGTGAATCTTTTAATTATTTCTAAGTCTCGGTCACTTTGAAATTCCCACATGCTAGTTAATTATTCTTCTTGGATACCCGACCCAGGGTTACACGAAAGTGGTTTAGGTCCAATTGCTTGGCCTATAAAATTTATAATGAATATCCTCCTTACCATGTCTTGTTGTTAGTTCTCTCTTTATTAGACTATCTTAATAGGTGTTCATTATTTTTAAATAATAATAATTTCAATGAAGAATTCTCTTGCTTGGTGGGTTATCATCTTGATAAACGACATTTCCAACTAAGGATTATCCACCGTATCTTGGTAATTATGAATTTTAAACTTTATCGGGTGTGCAATCTTCCGTCCTTAATTATAAGCTTCGTCCTTGGAAATCCATAGTATTCAATCCATCGTATCATAGGCTCTTGTGTAGTTTTATTTTTATTGTGGTTGTTGTTATTATCATTATCATTACTATTGTCATTCTCATTATTAGTATTATTGTTGAAGGAGAAAACTTTTTCATAGCTTATTTGGGAATCGTATCGAGGTAGATGAAAATAATTTCCATCGATTCCACCGAGTCTTATTTAGCATATTATCTTAATCAAAGATTGGGTTCCAAGTCCTTAAACCTAAAGGAATAGAGTCTAATGTCTTAAGTTAACCCTTTAAGTGCTTTTTGAGGCAAGTTGCCTCCTCAAGAATATTTTTGGTAAATTTTTGACTTCCCTTGTCCATTCGGCACAAGAATTTAGGGAAACTTCGTAAATATTTTATAGAACCCGTGGTGAGTTTAAAAGTCTCTTTGGTGCCCTTACCTGACACTCGCGTCTTATCTTTAAGACCATATAATATTTAGAAAAAAATTCTTATTCTTGGTTAGTCGTGCGATTATCGTGGTTAACACATAAATCGTGTTCTTACAAGCCTAAGGCATAACCTTAATTAAGCTTATAAGTAATGCTAGAGCAAAGCATGATAGTAGAATTTCAGTTATATATCCGATAACGCAAAATGGCTCAAGGCCGGTTCGATATAACGCCGTAATTTGGTAGATCTACTGTTGGGGTAAACGTCCCCGAGATCTTACCGATGATAAGAATAAGACTAAGTGCAAATGTCATCATCTACTGTAGTCATCGTCTACATAATAGGGCCTAGATAAAGCAACTAGGTTCTGGGAACTAGATACTAAGGGAAAATAGATAAAGGCAACCATGGCATCAATCCTCAGCTACGAGGTAGAACGGCTCCACACGCTGGGGCTCCCCAACTTCAGCTGCAATGGTGGCCACGGGCGCGTTTCTCATGTCATGGTAACGGTAGGTACGGGCCAACCCGGGAACCCGACGACGGGGCCCCCACTCATCCTCCAAGTGGTGAAGCTCCGTAAAGAGTGAGATGGTGTGTGTCTCCAGCGCAGCGATCCTCTGTCGCTGTCTCGCAATCTCACCATCCTGTCGCTGAGCGACAGCCTTGATGCAGTCTTGCATCTGCACTCTCAGGCGAAACTCGGCCTCCGCCTGAGCTTCCAACTCTTTCAGCCTTGCCCTCAGTTGGGCTTTCTTGGCCTCATGGCCGTGGACTTTGCGTTCGAGCATGGCCACGTCCCTAGTCAATTTGGTCACGGTGTCACTAAGTGCCGAAAGTGCCTGGTCCGACATCTGGGAAAAATTCTTATCAGGATAACTTATAACAACCAAAATTCTGCTCGTGCCTATATGCATAATGTGTGTGTGTTCCCATCCCCAAATATAACTTTTAAAATACTTGGCATAGTCTTTTCAAAAATTATTTTCGTGCAAAAATTGTAATAATTTAAATGCACTACTTCCTTGGGCAAAAATGCTCCGAAAATAATTCCTTCGTGCACAAATTTTAAAAATTTTAAATGCACTACTAGCATAGCAACCATGCTTTAAAATAATCTCTCATGTGCCCAAAACTTAAGTAATTTGAATGCACATCTTCCCATTGTAAAAATACTTCCAAGGCTTTTCGTGTAAAAATTTAATAATTTAAATACACTACTCGCATAGCCATAGAGCTTTCAAAATAATTTATGGTGCATAAATTTTAAATAATT
This sequence comes from Hygrophila difformis, assembly GCA_030278955.1. Classification (NCBI taxonomy): domain Eukaryota; kingdom Viridiplantae; phylum Streptophyta; class Magnoliopsida; order Lamiales; family Acanthaceae; genus Hygrophila; species Hygrophila difformis. Next base: position 56,841,292 of record JAOANR010000009.1, read on the forward strand.
TAAATGCACAAATCCATAGAGCAAAACCGCTCTGATACCAATCTGTAACACCCCCATTTTCCCTAAGGATGCAGCGGAAGAAAAATGCGGGAACAATGGGTGGGGTGCTACCGCCACGTATTCCGGACCGCCCGAAATACGCTAAGGCTAAAAATAATAAGTGCAGAAAATCAGAGTTTAATGCATATGCTAACCACTTCCCGGGCAAGTTAGCACATACTCTGCACAAAAGCTTATAATACCGTAATGAGTATAAAATAAGCTTAATAAAAATGTTTGGTATAGCGTAACCAAACGGAGGAACGCACTCCTCAAATGAGCTCAATAATAGGAATGGAATAAATCCATGGAAATTTTTATTTTAAAAGAGGTTGTACCTCGCATTTCGAAAATATTATAATAAGGGGTTGTCTATCTCGTTTTTCAAAAATAGCACTGCTAAACGCAAAAATGCATTGTTTAAACAGTAGGGCACAACATTTGCATAAACGGGATAAACCCAAATATTTATTCATGCTTGATAAATAATTTCCCATGCTTTATAAAAATTATCTTTGCCTCATAAAAATGATTTATGCCAAGTAATATGTCATTATCCCAAAAGGGGATTAAAAAGTACATTTTCTTATAAATATTACCCCATACCGTGCCCGTGCAAAATATGCTCTATCAACCTTGCAGATCTGAAACCTGAAAGGAAATGGTGACAAGTGTAGAGTCAGCGAAAACAATCGCTGAGTAAGTAGAAGTTTACTCCCGGAGGAGGTTGGGTAGCAGAAATAATTTAAAGACAACAGTTATGGTAATGGTATGCTAAAAACGAGAATAATTTGTACATAAAGACAATATTTGTAATGACCCGATTTAATTAAATTGGGTTGTCTAAATATTTTGGTATTTGGTTATTTTGTGTTCAAGTCCGGAGGGGCTCAATTTGATGTAATTGAGAATGAGTGGGGGGTCATTTGTAATTACTAAGAAGTTGGGAGTTAAATGGGTTTTTTTGCACATTTGGGAAAAAAAAAAAGAAGATTGAACGGGAGAAAGAAAGGGAGACACGACCGAGAGAAAAGAAAGAAAAGGGGTGAACTTTGACTCTCCCGAATCATCCCGTGTTCTTGAAGATCGATTAATTGATTGTTGGTAAGTGATTCCCCTCGTCCTCCTCTTCGATTTGAGTATATATTTGTTGATTTTGGAGTTGGTTGTTGATTTTAGGTTTTTGGTTGATTTTGTTCGATTGAAGCTTGTAATCGACGAATCGGAGGCCGATTTTTGTTGGAAGACATCAGGCAAGGGATTATATTGCTTAAATTACGTGTTTGGGGGGTATTTGGGGTCGGATTCCGGCGAAATCGCCGGAAAAACCGATTGGAAAATCGGAGAAGACGATGAACAGTAACTGCTACAGTAACTGCTACAGTACTGCTACAGTACTGCTACAGTAACTGTACAGTAGTTACCGCGGTAACTCGCGTAGTTACTGCAGTAATTCGCCACAGTATTTACCACGGTAAGTTGAACAGTAATTACCACGGTAATTTGAACAGTAACTACTACAGTAACTGTACAGTAGTTACCGCGGTAACTCGCGTAGTTACCGCAGTAATTTGCCACAGTATTTACCACGGTAATTTGAACAGTAATTACCACGGTAATTTGAACAGTAACCACCACAGTAACTTGTACAGTAGTTACCGCAGTAACTCGCTACAGTAGTTACCGCAGTAACTTGCTACAGTAATTGCTACAGTAATTGCTACAGTACTGGGCTGCGTATGTCACGCGTTTTACGCGCGCGGGTGCGCCGTGAGCGCAGAAAGGCCCTGTTTGGCCCCCCTTTTGTGCGATTTTGATCCTATAATGATGTTTTCTTTGCACCAATTATTGTTATGACTTCCCCAAATATTATTGGTAAACCGTGGGTTAATCAATTGGCCCGTGTGGGTTGTTGAATTGCTTAGGGAAACTGTTGAATTATTATATCACTAATGTCTTAGCCTTGGGGGCTATGTATTGAATTCCTTATATGTTGAGAAGCATGCGAACCTAGTGTGTAGGTGCTTGAATATCACTGTATTGTCATATGCATGTTATTGCATTGGAATTGACGGTTATTAACCCGATGGGTTGTTATGATATTTATGATAGATCGGGCAACCTTCACAGGTGTTGTTGAGTCCCGAAGGCCCTGCGGGGTGTATTATTGACTGTTATATCTGTTACCCTTTTGGGGTGGTTATTATAATGCATGATATTGCATTATGAGATTACGAACATATTGGAAATGTTCGATCGGGCAGCCTTTACCGGTGTTGTTGAGTCCCGATGACCCTGCGGGGTGGATTATTGGTTGTTATTCCTGTTGGCCCTTTTGGGCTGGTTATTATAATGCATTGTATTGCATTATGGATGGATGGGCATATTGGAAATGTCCGATCGGGCAGCCTTTACCGGTGTTGTTGAGTCCCGATGACCCTGCGGGGTGGATTATTGTTGTTATTCATGTTGGCCCTTTTGGGCTGGTTATTATAATGCATGGTATTGCATTATGGATGGATGGACATATTGGAAATGTCTGATCGGGCAGCCTTTACCGGTGTTGTTGAGTCCCGATGGCCCTGCGGGGTGATTATTAGGCTGTGATGCCTGTGATTTGGCTGTGATGCCTGTGATTTGGCTGTTATGCCTGTGATTGGGCTGTGATGCCTGTGGTCCCTGCGGGGATGGTGTATGTTACCCTGTAACGGGTTGGAGTTGATGATATCCTCACCCGTGGGTTCATACCGCCCGGGTTTAGGTTGCCGGCTAGGCATATTCATTTGCATTTGCATATAGGGTAGATAGGTGTATGTTAGGCCATGCATCACGTGCATAAATTGTATGATTGTGGTTGAAGCACCGGTATGGGACGGTGTGATGATTTATTTATGTCAATTGTATGATCGTGGTTGAAGCACCGGTATGGGACGGTGTGGTGTTTAACTGCTTTATTTATATTCTGCCGTTATTAATATGTTTATTTATCACCTATATTTACTACTTGAGATGTGGTTCTGTTTTCCCTTACTCCCCGGCACGTAGCCTTGCTCAGTACGTTGTACTGACCCCCTTTGCTTTTGTCTGTTTTATAGATCCTGCTGGAGGCGCTGGAGCATGATTTGGGTTTGGGGTATTGAGAGATCACATAGATAGGACTTTTTATGTTTATCTTACGTGATTATGTGATACTCTATTGTTTATCATGACTTGGATTTTATGCTAGTTGAGGCCTGTGTGCCTAGAATCTGCTTTCTGTCGGCCGGTGGCCTTATGTGATTTACGCTTTGGGCTGGTAGCCCTGTTTGAGATATTGGTATGCTGTTGGGAGGCTTGTAGCCTGGTTGGGTCGCTGGAACTGTTATTTGATTATGATGGTGAGTCCTCCTATGTGCTTATATGTTTTATTTGTTTTAGCTTCCGCATTAAAACGGATTAATCAGATGATCACTTTAGGTTTACCCAGTGTTGTACTAGCTATTTTAAATTAGCCGGCCACTAGTTTAGGATAGTTAGTACAGCGGTAACGTTTGCGAAAATCAGGTTTGAATTTTCGGGGCGTTACAGAGTGGTATCAGAGCCTGTGTGCTCTTTTATCTTATTAAAACTTGTGTAGACATAGGTGGTGAGCTGTGTGTGGGGTACATATAGCATTGAATTGCATTTTTACTATATCTGATTATTTCTACGGACACCAGGTTAATTCACAGTTGGGGAACTGTGAGGAAACCATGGTACTCCAGTCAGGATCCTTGTTATCTCACAGTCATTGAGGACTATGAATGACTTTTGATCGGTTATTTAATTTTGTCGTTTATATATACTGCTTTGTATATGATTGGTGATTTCTGCTAACACTGTTTGTTGATGTTGTAATCTAAGTTGGATGAGTAGTTTGGAAAGGCCTCATGGAAGCCTGGGCTATTCGAATGGCGATCCAAGCGGGATCAATCTGTTGAATGGTGTACAGATGGGTTTGACGTACCCTCGAGAGTGAGATAGGGTACTGAGAAAGTCTCCATTGTGGGATAACCCACTGGGGTGATATAGATATTTGCAGTCCGCCTGCATGCGAAGGATGGTGGAAACCATTTCGAGGCAATGCCAGTGAGGGTATAGTCGGATTTGGTTAAAACGAATAATGATATGAAGTGGCATAGAATTGACACTGGGTCAATCAAAAGAACATTAGATGGTTCTCGAAGCGTTGAATGCCTGTCGGCTGAGACGAGGCAAGGTGACTGTTTTGCATAGAAAGATCGGTAACGTGAAGGGGGCTGATATCACTGGGGCGAGTCCGAACTAGGGGACTTCCTAGTATGTTGTCTTTATGTGATGGAAAAGTTACGTTGATTGGATAACGTTTTGGCATGTGTGTAATTCTTGTATCGTGGGTGTTTCTTCTTGACTCTCTGGTTGAGAGATAAACTCGTTTCCCTGTTTTGGGAATTATTTATATCGCATTTTGTGTTGCGATTATTGTGTTTGATTCTGGAGTCTTATGTTCATTTGAGACTCTAAATTTCATTCGTAAGCATGGAGTAAATGCTACCACTGCTGCGAATCCTTCTGCCTTAGTACTGTGCGATTCAGAAGCCTCGTGTTCTTTACTGGCTTTGCGATTTGTGCGAGAGCATGGAGTAGGACCGTTGGCGCCCTACCAGATGCTAGTTTCTTTACCTTCGGGTGATAATATTTGAAGTGATCGTTTGATGCAAGATGCTGTGTTGAGCATTGAGAGTCGCGAATTCAGGGCTGACCTGGTGGTCTTTAGCCCGGCTGGTTTTGACGTACTATTGGGCATGGATTGGCTGTTTGCCATCGTGCTGTGATTGATTGTGGTGTTCCACGAATATCCTTTTAGGATTCTTTGGGTAACTGTGTTTCTTATCGACATCTGTTGATTCCACCTGTTATTGGTGTGGTTTCTGTTGCTTTGTTGTGTGACCTGATGCGCAGGGGGTTGTTCTCTTTCCCTGTGGCACATGAGGGATCTTCGAGCAGAGGTTCCTGCTGCTTCGAGTGTCCATGTTGTCTCTGAGTTCGGGGATGTATTTCCCGACGAAATTCATGGTCTCCCATCTGCTCGGGAGATTGATTTTACTATTGAGCTGATGCCTGATGCAGCTCCTATTTCTAGGGCTCCTTACCGTATGCCTCCTGCTGAACTGAAGTAGTTGATAGATCAGTTGACTGAGTTTACTAGTGAGGGGTATATTCAGCCGAGTAGCTCGCCTTGGGGAGCTCCTGTTTTGGTTTGTTAGAAGAAGGATGGGTAGATGAGGATGTGCATCGGCCACAGGGGTTTAAAACCAAATCACGGTGAAGAACAAGTATCCTCTACCTCGGATTGAGGATCTATTTGATTAGTTGAGATGAGCCAGTGTATTCAGTAAGATTGATTTGAGATCGGGCTACCGTCAGATAAGGGTGGCAGAGGCTGATAGGCCTAAGACAACATTCGGAACTCGTTATGGACACTGTGAAATTCACGGTCATACCTTCTGGTTTGACTAACGCACCAGCGATCTTCATGGATCTTATGCATAGAATATTCCGTCCCCTGCTGGATGTGTGTGTGGTTGTGTTCATAGACGATATTCTAGTCTACTCGTCGACTCGTGGGGTACATGCGGGTCATCAGAGGACAATGTTGAGTACATTGCGAGAGCATAAGTCGTATGCTTTACTCTCTAAATGCGAATTCTGGTTGGAGAAGGTGTCTTTTCTGGGACACATCGCTTCTGGTGAGGGTATTGCAGTTAACCCTGCCAAAGTGGAAGCAGTATTGAGACATAAGATTCTGGATGGTAAGACTCCGGGTTTCAGCATTGATGATAGGGGCATTGTGAGTTATGGTGATAGATGGTGCATTCCAGAGTGTTGTGATGACCTGAAGAGAAATGTCATGGATGAGGCACACACGACTACTTATTTTATTCACCCAGGGGTCACAAAGATGTATAAAGACATCCGACAGACTTATTGGTGGAACAACATGAAGAGGGAGATAGTTGATTATGTAGCTATGTGTGCAACCTGTCAGCGAGTGAAGGTTGAGCACATGAGGCTGATGGGTTTGCTACAGCCTTTAGCAGTACCTGAATGGAAGTGGGAATCTATTTCCATAGATTTTGTGACAGGACTGCCACAGACAGTGAGGAAGATGGACACTGTCTGGGTAGTGGTGGATCGTTTGACAAATAGTGCAGTGTTCATACCTATGAGACTGACATGGAGTATGAGTCAGCTTACTCAGGCTTACATTCAGCATGTTGTTAAAAGGTTTGGGATTCCAAAGGAGATTGTGTCTGTTCGGGGTTCCAGATTCCTATCCAAGTTTTTGAAGGATGTGCAGGCAGCGTTTGGCACGTAAATTAGCATGAGTACTGCATGGCATCCTCAGTCAGATGGTCAGACTGACAGGACCATTAGGACATTAGAGGATTTGTTGCGAGCTTGTGCACTGGACTTTCAGGGTAGTTAGGAGAATCACCTCAGTTTGAACAATTATCATGCAAGTAGTGGTATGGCTCCTTTTGAGGCATTGTATGGGAGGAAGTGTAGGAGTCCTTTATGTTGGAATGATCCAACAGATAAGGTGAATGTGGATCCTGAGATGATTGAGCAGACACTCGAGTTGGTGAGGATCATCAGGGATCGAATGAAAAAGGCTCAGGACAGACATAAGAGCTATGCGGATTAAGCTCGTCGAGATGTGGAGTTTGAGGTTGGTGATAGGGTATTACTGCCGGTATCACCTATGAAAGGGGTACGCCAGTTTGGTAAGAAGGGCAAGTTGAACCCAAGATACATTGTTCCCTTGCTTTTGATTTTAATCATGTTCTTGATTGTACATTTCGGGGACGAAATGATCGTAAGGGGGGACGAATGTAATGACCCGATTTAATTAAATTGGGTTGTCTAAATATTTTGGTATTTGGTTATTTTGTGTTCAAGTCCGGAGGGGCTCAATTTGATGTAATTGAGAATGAGTGGGGGGTCATTTGTAATTACTAAGAAGTTGGGAGTTAAATGGGTTTTTTTGCACATTTGGGAAAAAAAAAAAGAAGATTGAACGGGAGAAAGAAAGGGAGACACGACCGAGAGAAAAGAAAGAAAAGGGGTGAACTTTGACTCTCCCGAATCATCCCGTGTTCTTGAAGATCGATTAATTGATTGTTGGTAAGTGATTCCCCTCGTCCTCCTCTTCGATTTGAGTATATATTTGTTGATTTTGGAGTTGGTTGTTGATTTTAGGTTTTTGGTTGATTTTGTTCGATTGAAGCTTGTAATCGACGAATCGGAGGCCGATTTTTGTTGGAAGACATCAGGCAAGGGATTATATTGCTTAAATTACGTGTTTGGGGGGTATTTGGGGTCGGATTCCGGCGAAATCGCCGGAAAAACCGATTGGAAAATCGGAGAAGACGATGAACAGTAACTGCTACAGTAACTGCTACAGTACTGCTACAGTACTGCTACAGTAACTGTACAGTAGTTACCGCGGTAACTCGCGTAGTTACCGCAGTAATTCGCCACAGTATTTACCACGGTAAGTTGAACAGTAATTACCACGGTAATTTGAACAGTAACTACTACAGTAACTGTACAGTAGTTACCGCGGTAACTCGCGTAGTTACCGCAGTAATTTGCCACAGTATTTACCACGGTAATTTGAACAGTAATTACCACGGTAATTTGAACAGTAACCACCACAGTAACTTGTACAGTAGTTACCGCAGTAACTCGCTACAGTAGTTACCGCAGTAACTTGCTACAGTAATTGCTACAGTAATTGCTACAGTACTGGGCTGCGTATGTCACGCGTTTTACGCGCGCGGGTGCGCCGTGAGCGCAGAAAGGCCCTGTTTGGCCCCCCTTTTGTGCGATTTTGATCCTATAATGATGTTTTCTTTGCACCAATTATTGTTATGACTTCCCCAAATATTATTGGTAAACCGTGGGTTAATCAATTGGCCCGTGTGGGTTGTTGAATTGCTTAGGGAAACTGTTGAATTATTATATCACTAATGTCTTAGCCTTGGGGGCTATGTATTGAATTCCTTATATGTTGAGAAGCATGCGAACCTAGTGTGTAGGTGCTTGAATATCACTGTATTGTCATATGCATGTTATTGCATTGGAATTGACGGTTATTAACCCGATGGGTTGTTATGATATTTATGATAGATCGGGCAACCTTCACAGGTGTTGTTGAGTCCCGAAGGCCCTGCGGGGTGTATTATTGACTGTTATATCTGTTACCCTTTTGGGGTGGTTATTATAATGCATGATATTGCATTATGAGATTACGAACATATTGGAAATGTTCGATCGGGCAGCCTTTACCGGTGTTGTTGAGTCCCGATGACCCTGCGGGGTGGATTATTGGTTGTTATTCCTGTTGGCCCTTTTGGGCTGGTTATTATAATGCATTGTATTGCATTATGGATGGATGGGCATATTGGAAATGTCCGATCGGGCAGCCTTTACCGGTGTTGTTGAGTCCCGATGACCCTGCGGGGTGGATTATTGTTGTTATTCATGTTGGCCCTTTTGGGCTGGTTATTATAATGCATGGTATTGCATTATGGATGGATGGACATATTGGAAATGTCTGATCGGGCAGCCTTTACCGGTGTTGTTGAGTCCCGATGGCCCTGCGGGGTGATTATTAGGCTGTGATGCCTGTGATTTGGCTGTGATGCCTGTGATTTGGCTGTTATGCCTGTGATTGGGCTGTGATGCCTGTGGTCCCTGCGGGGATGGTGTATGTTACCCTGTAACGGGTTGGAGTTGATGATATCCTCACCCGTGGGTTCATACCGCCCGGGTTTAGGTTGCCGGCTAGGCATATTCATTTGCATTTGCATATAGGGTAGATAGGTGTATGTTAGGCCATGCATCACGTGCATAAATTGTATGATTGTGGTTGAAGCACCGGTATGGGACGGTGTGATGATTTATTTATGTCAATTGTATGATCGTGGTTGAAGCACCGGTATGGGACGGTGTGGTGTTTAACTGCTTTATTTATATTCTGCCGTTATTAATATGTTTATTTATCACCTATATTTACTACTTGAGATGTGGTTCTGTTTTCCCTTACTCCCCGGCACGTAGCCTTGCTCAGTACGTTGTACTGACCCCCTTTGCTTTTGTCTGTTTTATAGATCCTGCTGGAGGCGCTGGAGCATGATTTGGGTTTGGGGTATTGAGAGATCACATAGATAGGACTTTTTATGTTTATCTTACGTGATTATGTGATACTCTATTGTTTATCATGACTTGGATTTTATGCTAGTTGAGGCCTGTGTGCCTAGAATCTGCTTTCTGTCGGCCGGTGGCCTTATGTGATTTACGCTTTGGGCTGGTAGCCCTGTTTGAGATATTGGTATGCTGTTGGGAGGCTTGTAGCCTGGTTGGGTCGCTGGAACTGTTATTTGATTATGATGGTGAGTCCTCCTATGTGCTTATATGTTTTATTTGTTTTAGCTTCCGCATTAAAACGGATTAATCAGATGATCACTTTAGGTTTACCCAGTGTTGTACTAGCTATTTTAAATTAGCCGGCCACTAGTTTAGGATAGTTAGTACAGCGGTAACGTTTGCGAAAATCAGGTTTGAATTTTCGGGGCGTTACAATATTAATCTAAATCCCGGGAAAAGATAATACAGCAATATGCGTTACCGAAATTTAAATATTTCAGCCACCGTGTGTGGGGTTCCGCTCTAGGGCTCTAGTCCCACTCGAAGGTGGGGTCCCTGTTTTGTCGGACTCAAGTCCCACATGCACTCAAGGGTGTGGGGGAGGTAAGAAATTTCCTCAAGCCCACTATGAGAGAAGACCATAGCGCCGAGCTGTGAGTCCCGATAGTCCCCGTGTGGCGATTAAGTGCACAACAGCGTGGGAGTTGGGCAGCTGCGACCCATGGCACATCGCTCATCCCCGTAACAATGAGCTCAAAAATCCGTAGGATTTTGTGAATAGTTTGCGAACATCGTAAAGCACAGTAAAATGGCATACCAATAATCCAAAAACAGTAGGGAGCTATAAGCATAAATTTAAAATAATAAAGCGGTAGTAAAAATTATGCTTAAGCTAAAATAAATTTGGGCTTTACTCCAAAGAGTAAAAATCTACTTACAGTCACCGTGGATGGAATGGACACGACACACGCACGGCCTACGAGCAGATATTCCTTTACAGCTATTTGACTAGCAAAAATCATAATATTAACATCGTATGCTATAATGATATTGTAATGGGAATAATAACTAAAATTTTCCAATTTAATAAATCTTACCCGAAGCACTAACACGAACTAGCTATCTGTAATAACTCTCTCTCCGAGCTCTAATACTCCTTTGGATCAAATAGCAAAATTCCCACTTGAAATCTCGACTACTATGAATTACTTCTAACAATACTAACACAATCCTACAACACTATACTAAACCAAAACAAATAATGGAAATAGCATAAGGGAGAAAAGAAATTGGACATGGAATGGCGTTGGAAAGGGTAAGTATGTGGGAGTTTATATAGAGTTTATGGCCTGCATAAGAAAACAAACACGTCCTCTTTTTATTAACCGAACAGCTAGCCCATTTCCTGATTTACACTCTGCTCTCCATTTAATTTTTTATCTGATGCCCGGTCAATAGTCCTCCCTCCCCCATTTTGGTCCAATTTTGTCTCTATCCCCATCCACTTTTCAGTAGCAGTCTGTGCGTCCTCTTTTCTGTCCCCCCCTTGTTTTCTTTTACTCTCCCTTTGAGCAACTCCGGCAAGGCGGTGGTCGACGGGAACGGAAAGGCCGCCGGTGGCGGCTTTCTTCTCACCTCCTCTCTTCTTCTCTCCTCTTTTCGTCCTCCTCTTCCTTCTCCGTCTCTCCTTTCTCTTTCTGTTTCTATTTCTCTTATGTTTTGGAAGTTGGATGGTGAGGAAGAGGGGATGAAGGCAGCGGTGATGGGGCGGCAGGGCGGTGGCCGCGACTCTCCTCCTCTATCTCTGTCCCTTTTCTTTTCTATTTATTGTTGATTGTTTCTGGATGTTCGAAATTTGGGGATATAGATGGATTTTGTTGTGGTGTTGGCGAATCATGAGGGGCAGGAAGAGGATGGAGGCGGTGGTTCGGTGGTGGCCGGATTGAAGGGCTGTCGAGACTTGGAGGGAGATGTAAATGTTGGTGGTTGCGCAAGGTGGTGGCGATGATAGAGACGAGATGGTGGTGCGGGCGGAGGCGCTGCTAAGGCGGCGAAAGCCGCGACGCGGTGGTGGTGAGGATAGGTTGGAGCAGCGGCGGCAGGAGGCCGAGGCGGCGGCGCTGACGCTGTTGTGGCGGGGAGAAAGGGTGGTGCGATGGCGAGGTCAAGCGGCTGGGGGCGGTGGCGAGGTGGCTGTCAGAGGTGTCGCCGGCGGAGCTCCGGCGATGGCGGCGCCGGAGGTGGCGGCGGCGGCGGCAGGATGAAATTTAGGGTTAGGGTTTTGTTTTGGGCTTAGGGTTGGAGTTGTGTTAGGGTTGGGCTTTTGGTTTGTTATTTGGGCTCCATTTTTGTATTTATTTGTCTTGTTGGATCAAATAATATATTGGCCCAAATCAAGCTTAATTGACTACCTTAATTGTTTAAATTATGGACTTAATTTAATTTTGAATGATCTTTACACTTGTAATTTAATTTAATGGATTTAATGTATTAAATCACCTATTAAATTGTTGTTATTAGTAAAATGATTTGAGACTTCAAATTCCTTAAATTGGATAATTTTATTAGTTACCATTTGATCACTCGTTAATTTCATAATCTAATTAGTCATGTACTTTAAACAAGTCATAGGGGTCCATCCTATATTTTAATCCATCCTTTAATATTAAAACATACTCTTGCAATTAAAATCTATGAACTTAAAATAATTCAAATCTCCTAATTGAATAATCTATTTAAATAAAAGGATCATCCTTGATTTTCCATAAATGGGTTTAGTTTTATAATGATTAAATCCAATCATAATGATTAATTTTATAATATAGTTCTTCATTATTAATTAATCGAACATTTATAAAGTAATGGATCTATACTCCAAAGTTCTCGGCGTCCGCTCATTACGCGATTAGGATTTAATTTGCGCTACAATGCAGGTAGGGAATTTAGGTTTAAAATGACTAATTAATTTATATTAAGTCCGATTAAATAGTCGTTGCTTCGAAAATATGTCATCCTCTTAAAAATGTTTTAAATTTTATGGAAATTTAGAATATTTATTTATTTAAATTTAAAATCTTATTTAATATCTTACGGAGTGTTATAATAATCTAATTATATTAGTTAATTATATTTTTTTGTATTTAAGTTAAAAGGGAAAATTAATTACTAAATACACTATTTTCAAGTTGTTGCGATAATCCGAAACTTTTCAAACGTGAATGGGTGGAATGAGATTCTTTTCAAATTCTTAGGAGCAAAATGCGATATTTTAGAATTGATGAGATCGAATTTGATATTTTAAATGGTAGAAGAGTAGAATTTTTAAACTAAATAAAGTTTAGGCGTACTTTTTTTTTTTTGAGGGGAAAATTTATTTCCGAACAAAAAGGGTGCACATCCGACTACAAAAAAGAGTTGATCACCACAACCCCTACGACAACGAATGGACCGCTAACAGACACGGCCATTCAGAATTAGCATGACAATGTTTCAGAAATAGAAAATGGACACCGTAGAGAAACAACGACTTCAACCTGGAGAAATATACAAAGAGACAAACAGCAGCACGGTGACATCAGAAGACTTCCATCTTGTGGTAATATTTTAACAACATGGAGCAGATCATGAGGACAGCCAAAAGGAAAGCATCATCAGCACAAAACGAAGCCATAAAGCTGCCTCGATTCCAAATCTTCATGCCATAACACCAGATTCCCACTTACTGTATGGCGACTGCTCATGAATTTATCCAGTCTCATAGCTAAATCTTACCCTCTTCGAAAATATCAAGCCAAACCTAGTGTAATCTCTCGAGTGGTGAATCAAAATTACAATACCATGAGCTTGCTACCATCATCACTTCTCCCCTTTCTACACTCCATAAACAATTGCCACGGTGACCTGATGCAGTACTAGAAGCAGTAGTGAACATCAGCAACAACATACCTATTTTTAATCCACCAGCCACAGCAATCTTTTGAGATTTCCTCATGAGTAACCTTTGGTATTTCCTCCCCATTACAGCAGCATTAGTGCTAGAGTAAGAGTCTCTTCACAGTCGATGTCCAGGTTCGAGGAAGGAGTAGGATAACTTGGGCCAGTTTGTTGTGAGTCGTAGTGGGCCTTGCTGGGCTGTGTATGTTTATGTTTAGATTAGGCCCATTCTAGATTAGGCCCATTCTGATTTATGGTTAGGAGGAGTGGTAGCTCGTTCTATATATATCTGTAATCTGCGTTTTTTCTTCAATCAATGAAAATTCAGTTTTCCCACCACTTTCTCCTCTTCCTTCGAATCTCACATGGTATCAGAGCAGGTTTGATTCTGCAAGTTTTCATCTGTTTTTCTATTGTTTCTTCCGCGAATCTGTTATGTCTACTGAAGATCAGTCCGTTGATAAATCGGAAATCACCACTACTCCACCAAACGTTGCTGTTGGTGGATCAGGAATCTCGACCTCGGCGATTTATCATCTCTCAAACGCCGATCAACCTAATTTGCAGCTCTCTGCTGTGCAACTTGATGGTACCAATTGGACGAGCTGGAAAATCTCTGTTCGAACTGCGTTGATTATCAAGGCGAAGATACGCTTCATCGATGGAACTCTACCAAAACCAGCTGAAGATGATCCTCTGTTGGAGCTTTGGATCAGGATCGATAGCCTAGTCATTACCTGGCTGAGGAACTCCATTTCCTCAGAGATAGCTCGTCAATTCATCCATACACCAACTGCTCGAGCACTTTGGTTGGAGCTTGAAGACTGCTATGGACAAATCAACGGTCCTCAAATTCTTATTCTCAAGAGGAAGATTGCTAATCTCATTCAAGGTAACAGATCTGCGACTAGTTATTACTCTGAACTCAAGATGCTCTGGAGCGATTTTAAAGCTTTTCAGCCACATCCTACTACTAATCTGGAAACACTAGAAGCACTAATGAAGAATGATGAGAAAGATCTACTGTTACAGTTTCTAATGGGATTGAATGAGGAATTTGCACATGTATGTAATCAAATTCTTATGATGAGTCCTCTGCCTTTAGCTAGTAAAGCACTTGGAATAATTAATTCAGTTGAGGCTCAAAAGAGTGCACTAGGTATGACTGGAACTGGTGAGAATGGTGGATTTGCTCTAGCTATTACTGAGAAAGGCAATATGGACAAGCGAGTAACCTGTAGCTATTGTAAGAAGCCTGGTCACTCTAAAGAGAAGTGCTACCAACTTGCTAATAAGAACTCTTATTGTGACCACTGTAAAAAGAGTGGCCATTCGAGGACCAATTGTTTTATGGTAACTGGAGTTGTACCAGATTGGTACAAAGCATTAAAGGAAAATAAGAAAGGAAAGGCAGTGGCTGGAGCTACTTTTGGAGTGTCTGGACAGGATGGAGCAGGAGGAAAGTCTGCTGGTAATGATCATTCATCACACTTATCAGCTGAGGCAAGGATTGCTAAGTTGGAGGAACTGATCAGAGACATGAACAAGCAGCAAATGATCACTCCAACTCCCATGGACATGAATATTGCTGGTGGAATGTTCAATATGACAGGTAGCTCTTCTGTATCTCACTACTTAAAGTCTGTGTGGTTGTTAGATTCTGGAGCAACATGTCATTTATGTGCAAATATTTCCTACTTGATTGATCCTCAGCCTTTGATATCCCCTTTCCCTATCTTTCTGCCAGATGGCTCTTGGAAATTACCTACACACATAGGCTCTGTGATGGTTACCAATACTTTTATTGTGCCTAATGTGTATTATGTGCCTGGAGTGATCCTGAACTTACTTTCCATCAGTCAATTAACTAGAGATGTGCAATGTCTTGCTATTTTTGATCCCTACTCATGCACTTTGCAGGACCTGAAATCTAAGAAGCGCCTACTTAGAGCTAATATCCTAAATAAACTCTACTCTTGTAGTGTTAAAGATTCTGAGCTTCCTTTACATACTGTCAATACCACTGTGAGTCATTCTAATTCTCTTGTTACTTGGCACAAGAGGTTAGGCCATCCATCTGATATTGTAATGAATAAACTTGGGTTGAATATTGATTCTAGTAAAACCCCTTGTGATATATGTCAGTGTTCAAAGATGCATAGACTTCCTTTCTCACATAGTTTATCTCATGCTTCAACTATATTTGTTCTAATTCATTGTGACCTATGGGGCCCATTTTCTCTTGCTGATCGAAATAATCACAAGTATATGCTCACTGTGGTTGATGATGCTTCTAGAGCAACCTGGCTTTTCTTGTTACATTCCAAATCTGAGACTTTCACCTCTCTGTCCTCCTTTTTGTCTCTTGTCAAAAACCAATACAACAAAACTGTTAAAATTCTCAGAAGTGATAATGGCACTGAATTTTGTAATCAACAGTGCAACACCCTCTTTTCTTCCCTTGGCATTATCCACCAAACCTCCTGCACCTACACTCCTCAACAAAATGGTCGGGTAGAGAGAAAACACTAACACTTGGTGCAGGTTGCTAGGAGTCTTCTTCTTACATCTGGGGTACCTAAACTATATTGGGGTGACACTATGCTAGCCTCTGCCTACATCATTAACCATTTACCAACAAAAACACTTGATTGGAAATCTCCCAGTGAAGTCCTTACTGGCAGTAAACCATCCCTGTCTCATCTTCATAGTTTTGGTTGTCTTTGCTATGTCAAAGAACCTAATCCTTCATTGGGAAAGCTGGATCCTCGGGGATTGAAAGGGGTTAATCTTGGAGTTGCTAGTAGACAGAAGGGGTACAAAGTTCTTGTTTTCCAAACTAAGAAAATAATTGTGTCTAGAGATGTTACATTTTTTGATGATCTTTTTCCTCTTAAAGACAATCTATCTTCTGAATCTCTGCCATTTATATCACCTACTTCAGTATCATTCCCTTCCATCCTCAACACCTATCCTCATAACCTTTATTCCATTGACACATCCACTGAGTTCCCCACTGGATCTCAGCACACAGCCACCTCTCCAAGGGAGCCTACTGCTCCCTTGTTAAATGAGCACTCTCCTTTGATCCCTCACGGATCAATGAGTCACACCTCTTGTC
Organism: Hygrophila difformis; assembly: GCA_030278955.1. Lineage (NCBI taxonomy): Eukaryota > Viridiplantae > Streptophyta > Magnoliopsida > Lamiales > Acanthaceae > Hygrophila > Hygrophila difformis. The sequence goes on from JAOANR010000009.1 coordinate 56,857,598, forward strand.
AATCAATTGGTTCTCCGACTGAGAATCAATCTATACCAACTTCTCAAGAGGAATCCAGTGATACCTCTTGCTCAGGGGGTTCATCACCTATGAACTCTCAACCTTCCACTGTTAGCACTAATATGGCACTTGCTCCTGTTTCTGGCATCTCATCCAGACCTCGTTGTGTGATCAGGATGCCTGCAAAATACAAGGATTATGTATGTTCTTCTGTGGTGGATCTTGAATATGTTCCCCAAACTTTTGAACAGGCACATGGCATACCTCACTGGAAGGCTGCCATTGACAAGGAGCTTGAAGCACTTACTCTAAATCACACCTGGAACCTTGTCACTCTTCCTAAAGATAGAAAGCCCATTGGTTGCAAGTGGGTCTTTCGTGTCAAATACAATCCTGATGGTTCCATCAACAAGCACAAGGCAAGGTTAGTGGCAAAGGGCTTCCATCAAAAATTTGGCAAGGACTATCATGAGTCTTTTGCCCCTGTGGCAAAGACAGTTAGTGTTCGAACTGTGATTGCCTTAGCAGCAGCTTTTCATTGGTCATTATCCCAACTTGATGTGAACAACGCTTTCCTTCATGGTGATCTTGAGGAGGAGATATTCATGACATGTCCCCCAGGCCTTGATTCCACTTCTGGACAGGTTTGCCTTCTCAAGAAATCTCTCTATGGCCTAAAGCAGGCCCCTCGCCAGTGGTACACTGCCTTGGGTGACTTTCTTCTCAAGTCAGGTTACAAATCCACCTTTAATGATCCTTGTATCTTTGTCAAAATTACTACAGTTGGTATCACTATACTTGTGGTGTATGTTGATGATATTCTTCTTATTGGAGATGATTCTGTTGAACTAACCTCTATCAAGTCCCTCTTGCATGAGAAGTTCACTATCAAAGACTTGGGCTCTGCCTCTTACTTTCTTGGTTTGGAGATTACCACTACTTCCTCTGGATATTCTATTACACAGTCAAAGTATGCTGCTGACCTTATTTCTGAGATTGACTTCCCAGCTAATGCTCGAGCACACACTCCCAGTCTTCCACATCAGACACTTGGCTCAGATGGTGAATTGTTTGCTCAACCTTATCTCTACAGGAAAGTTGTTGGGAAGCTCCTTTACCTCAGTTTCTCCAGGCCTGATCTATGCTATAGTGTGCAGCAGCTTAGCCAATTTATGCATGCTCCAACCGTGCATCATTGGAAAGCTGCTGTTCATGTCCTTCAATACCTGCAGAATTCCCTTCACATTGGATTGTTCTATCCGTTTGGATTGCATCTTGAGTTAAGAGGATACAGTGATGCTGATTGGGGTAGCTGTCCTACCTCTCGAAAGTCTCTAACTGGCTTTTGTGTCTATTTGGGAGATGCCTTAGTCTTATGGAAAACCAAGAAACAAAATGCTGTATCCTTGAGTTCAACAGAGGCAGAGTATCGAAGCCTTGGTGCAGTTACAAAGGAGGTGCTTTGGTTAGGCTCTCTGTTGGAAGAACTACACCTCCGTCTTCCAAAGCCTTTCCCTATCTATTGTGACAATCAGTCTACTATTCAACTTGTCAAGAACTCTGTGTATCATGAGCGGACCAAACATATTGGGATTAAGTGCCACTTCATCCGTGATCACTTCAAGAAGCAAGATATCTCTCCCTCTTTTGTTCCATCCACTGAGCAGCTTGCCGACTTCTTCACCAAGGGTCTCTCTCCTACTCACTTCCAACGTTTTTGCTCCAAGCTGAAGCTGTGGACACCTCCAGCTTGCGGGGGGGATGCTAGAGTAAGAGTCTCTTCACAGTTGATGTCCAGGTTCGAGGAAGGAGTAGGATAACTTGGGCCAGTTTGTTGTGAGTCGTAGTGGGCCTTGCTGGGCTGTGTATGTTTATGTTTAGATTAGGCCCATTCTAGATTAGGCCCATTCTGATTTATGGTTAGGAGGAGTGGTAGCTCGTTCTATATATATCTGTAATCTGCGTTTTTTCTTCAATTAATGAAAATTCAGTTTTCCCACCACTTTCTCCTCTTCCTTCGAATCTCACAATTAGCAAGATTAGCGAGTCTAATAGACAAAATTATAAACTTGCAATACAAACATTTCTCCGCTGCATTACACTCAACTCCAATACATTGATTCGAAAAGGCTATGACTATTTAATGCCAAAGCCGAAAGCAAAGGTAGAGGGAGGGATTGGCCATAAAGAGGAATAAAGGAACCAGCTATGGATTTCTCATCAATTCACAGTTCTTGTTGTTTCAAAAAGCACTCAGCTGTTATCTTACATCGCCACGGATCAAGGATCATATATTTCCTGACAATACAATGCCCTATCTCATAGAATTTCCATCAACTTAACCCAACCAATTCATGATCAGAACTCCACTTATCTTTTCAAATTTTTTTTTTCTTTTTCTTTTTTTTTCCCCAACAACCTTTTCTTATTTTCATTTTTTTTTCACACCCACTAGCAGACTTCCCTCATCAAATCAGCTATTATATTCATACTAAAATACACTAGCCAATCTTCACAAGAGAGCCTAATTCACCACACTGGAAAAGGGAGGATCAAGATGTGAATTGAGAAAGGGTATAGTTAATGAAGGAGCAAAATGCATGGCTTATGGGTGATAGAGGAAGGAAGAAGTTTTGGCCAATCAGGGTAGTTCCAATGGCTTATTTCTTATCAATGCACTGAATTAAGTAAATGCAATCTCGATATGTATTGTACGCAAGTTCTAATTTGTCTATTTGAGTACCGCTAATTCTTACAGCAAAACCTGGCATTTTGTCGAGTAGCTCCAAAATCCTGTAGCAGTCTCCAATCATCCACCTTTTTTCGACCATCCGGACACCCCTTTTCTGATAGCAAAATTCACCACAGCTACCTCTAGCTCAACACAAAGTACCAGCAGTAGTCTCCCCCAGTAATTCAGCCCCCTTAGAACCCCTTCCGCAGCAGCAGACTCTAAAAAATCTTTCATCAGATTCTTCCACTACCAATCTACTCCCAGTAAAGAAACATCACTCTCGGTTGGTTCTTTCAGTTCCAGTCCTGTCAGATCCACTTCTCAATTCCTCCATTACCATTCGCCCCATTTCTAGCCCATTGATCTGCAGCTTCATTTCTTTCACGCCATATGTGCTGAAAATTCACTCTACCTGCATGATTTAATACCGCAAGGATCGGAGGCAGTAGAGCATGTAGCCTCCATGGTATTGTACCCGGATCTAATACCCATCTTACCACATTAATTGAATCACACTCGAACAATAGCCTTGGTAGGGGGAATCCTTGATCCTTTATCAACGCCTTACATACCCGATTAATTGCCATCAATTCCGCCTCGGTTGAATCAACATTTCCAATAAAATCCGAAAGAATGTATAGCACCTCTCCTTCACTATTTCTAATGACGCCCCCCACTCCAGCTGGTCCCGGATTTCCCATTGATGACCCGTCAGTATTGATCTTCCACCACCCCTCCCTTGGTCTCTCCCAAACTAATCCCTGTCTAGGTGTCCTATTTCTTTCTAATCCCTGTCGATACTAGGGGTGTGCATCGGTCGGTTCGGTTAACCGAACCGAACCAAACTTCAAAACCGAATTAAAAACCGATTTTTTTCTAAAAACCAAAACCGAACCAAAATTACTGAAAACCGAAATAACCGAACCGAAATATTTCGGTTCGGTTATACCGGTTAACCAAACCGAACCGAATTGCTTTTCTAAAAATAAAATATTTTTTGATCAAAACATCTCTATTACCATTTTCAAACCTGTAAATTCGCCCTGTCAAACAAAAATATCATATCTATATATAACTATGAGTGCATAATAGTAAACCATTCCAAATTGCATTGTTCAAATTACACACAAAATGAAATGACAAAATAAAGAAACAGTCACCGAATAGTTCAAATACGAAACAATATAAAAGTTTGAAAACTCTCAACTGTAGTTCTCACTTCCCATCCACACAAACAGTCACCAAATAGGGGTATTATTTTGTGTTTATTGTATAATGGCATAATGTATTTTATATTTTTTTAAATATATAATTCAAATTTCGGTTCGGTTCGGTTAACCGAATTTTAGATTTTTAAAAACCAAAAACCGAACCGAAAACCGAAACTTTGGATTTTCAAAACCAAAAACCAAACCGAAATCCAAAAACCGAACCAAATTGCAAAATTCGGTTCGGTTCGGTCGGTTTGTTCGGTTTCGACCAAAATTTGCACACCCCTAGTCGATACAGGGCCGCTGGGAAGTTACTCTCTACACAAGCCAATCCCACATCTATGCCCCCCTGCCATGCTCTCAACCAAACCCCTACCCTCCATTTAATTTCCTCTTTCACTTCCCCCATACTGAAATTCTTTCCCTTAAACACCACATTGTTGCGTGCCTTCCATATTCCCCATATAATAGCCATGGCAGTCAGCACCCATGCATCCCATCTCCTATTTTTCTGCTTACTATCTATCCACCCTCTCACAATATCTTTTGCTCTCCCCGGAATAACCCAATCAACCCCAAACCACGCCACCCCTTGATACCACAATTTCCAAATATTTTCACAATGACATAAAAGGTGATCAACAGTTTCAGAATCTCCATTACAAAAAGGACAAGATATATTAGGTACCTGAACATGAGCTTTCAATACCAGGTTGGCCCGGACCGGAAGAGCATCATGCATTATCTTCCACACAAGGAGTTTAACTTTTATGGGACATTTGATCCTCCATAGCCGCTGCCACACCATACTGTCCTCAATCTCCCCGCTGCCTTCCAACCCTTTCCAGCACGATCGTGACGTAAATTGGCCATTAGCTTCTTTAAGCCAGTACACTCTATCCGACATAAATCTGTTTGGATTATTTTCCTTCAATACTTCCATTAGGTTGCTCCATAGTCCAAGCTCCCAATCGAACAAGGTTCTCTGTAACTGAATTCTCCATTCCCATTCGAACCCTTTCCACATCCCAAATTCGGATACCTTCCCGTGTTTATTTTCTGCTAAAGCATAAATCCGAGGAAACATCGTTTCCAACGATCTCCCTTCCTTCACCCACAAATCCTTCCAAAAACGTGTCTGATTTCCATCTCCAATCTTAACAGAAAACTCATTGCCCATGCCCCTATTTTCCATTTCCTTCCACGAACTACAGATTTTTCCCCAAAGAGACCTCTCAGTTTTAGCTTGTGGCAGAAGAGGGTTCTCTCCTTTGTAGTATTTTGCATCAATTATTTTTTTCCATAGTGCGTTTTCTTTTCCGAATATCCATTTCCACTTCATCAATAGTACCTCGTTAACTCTCTCCACCTTTCTTAATCCCAGCCCTCCATCATCAACATTCGAGCTTATTCTATCCCAACATATAGCGTGATATTTCCTCACTCCGTCCCACTCATTTCAAAAAAATTTTCGCTTCATTTTCTCAAGCCGATCCGCCACCTCCCTGGGAATTTTAAAGATTGACATAAAGTATACCGGTAGGCTATTAAGCACCGACCTCAACAAGCAAAGCCTACCCGCTTGTGTAAGCATCCTTCCTTTCCACCCCGCCAATCTCCGCTCCACTCTATCAATCACCGGACTCCATAATTCCACTCCATTGATTCTCCCTCCAATTGGGATTCCTAGATAATTCATTGGCCACTTTCCTACTTGACAACCGAAATGAGCTGCTGCTTCACTTACTACCTCTTCACTACAGTTTATCCCCATCAAGCAGTTCTTGCCAAAGTTTATTTGCAAACCTGTAGTATAGGAAAGACACTTTAATATCCTTTTGATGGTGATCACTTGATTTAATTCACCTCCACAAAATAAGATGGTGTCGTCGGCATATTGGAGATGGGTGACGCTTGGACCGTTAGGGCATGCGATCAACCCCTCTACCAGCCCTTCTTCAACCGCCCTTTTCATCAAGCAATTAAGCACTTCGGCCACAATAACGAACAAATACGGGGATAGCGGATCGCCTTGTCTAACCCCCTTTTCCAGTTTGAAAAATTTTGTAGGAGCCCCATTTATTAGAACAGCTGCCGACGCCCTCGATACACATTCTTTGATCCAACGAATTCACCTCTCCCCAAACCCCATCACCTCCAGTAGATCAAATATTGTGTTCCAAGATACGTTGTCATATGCTCTTGCAAAGTCTATTTTAGTTATGAATCCTGGCAGCCCCGACTTCTTAGTTGACTGGATGACCTCGGATGCTACCAACACCCCATCTAATATTTGTCGGCCCTTCACAAACGCCATTTGTGTAGATCCTACCACCTTGTCTAACATTGCCTGCATTCGCCTCGCTAGTACCTTAGCGACAATTTTTTGGATGCTACCGATCAAAGAAATAGGGCGAAAATCTTTGAACTCCACCGGATCCTCACCCTTCGGAATAAGAGCAATAAACGAACTGCCGGTTTCTCTAGGCAGTTTTCCTTCATCTTCCAGTCCTTTAAAAACGTCTAGAACATCTTTTTTGAGCCATTCCCAGTATCTTTTATAGAATCCAATATTAAATCCATCAGGGCCGGGTGCCCTATTTCCATCACAACTCCAAATAGCCGACCGGACTTCTTCCTCTGAAAAATTCCTACCCAGCCACTCCCTGTCTTCAGCACTCAATGAATTGAAACCAGTGCTGCTAACCTGGAAAATTTCCTCTTTTTTCTTTTTAAACATCTCCTTGAAGTATTTTTCTGCTTTCTCCTTTATCGTCAAAGGTTCCTCATATCTCACCCCCTCATCAAGTATTACTCCAATGTGATTACGACACCTGTTGAGCTTTGTTACCATATGGAAGAACCGGGTGTTTTGGTCTCCTTCCTTGATCCACCTAAGTCGGGATTTTTGCAACCATCGACGTTCTTCCGCCATTAGTAACATCCCCAGTTCCTTTCTTTTGTTCCTCCAAACCTCTCTCAATGCATCAGCATTATGATCACTCTGTAGATTTTCCTCAATCTGTTCCAATTCTTCCAGCATTCCTTTCATTCGCGATTCTAAGGCCGACGGCCCATATCCTTCCCACTCGCGTAGCCTGCCCTTCAATGCTCTCAGTTTACCAAATATTTTATTGGCCCCAACCGCCCCCTCTGCCCCCCAGACTTCCCGGACGATCTTCGGAAAATCCTTCTCATCCATCCAGTAATTATAAAACCTAAATGGTTTTGGACCCCAAGATTTAACCCCCCGTTTCCAACATTACCGGATAATGATCTGAGAGAACCGACTCCCCTCTCTTCTGTGATATCTCCCTTTCCATACAAAGCCACCCCGAGGATATGAGAAATTTGTCCAACCTACTACCCGCTCTCCCCCCTCTCCCATACCATGTGTATTGGCCCCCCATCATAGGAATATCTATTAATCCTGATTGATTAATAAATTCCTTGAATTCTGCTATTGACCGAGTATCTTCACTAGCCCCGAATCTCTCTCCCTCCCTTGTCACCGCATTGAAATCCCCGGCCAGACACCAATATTCACCATTTCCCACATCGCATTTTTGAGCTAATAGACTCCACAACTCCGCTCTCTCCCTTCGGTTATTTGGTGCGTGTATACAGAAGAAGTTTACCTCTCCCCCACAACCCTCCACCCTCCCTTTAATCCATATAAAATGGTGAGACCTTTCAATAATTCTAAAAGGTCCGCCCATTCCTCCCCATATGATCAATAAACCCCCCGCATTTCCAATTGCCGGTTGGAATCAATAGTCACAGTCTCTCGACCCCCATATCCTATAGATTAACCTATCTTATCTCCACCATTTTTGTTTCTTGACAACAAAGGATTGATGGCTTAAATTTCTTACAAAGCCTCGTCACAGCCCTCCGTCGTATCCCCCCATTTAGTCCTCTTAAATTGCAAGTTATAAAACGCATCTTTAAAGATTTGTCGCCACCCACACTACCCCTTACCACTCTATTGTTCTGCCAAATCTTCCATTATTCTGGCAACAACCTCCCCTCTCCCCAATCGACATCCCAAACCCAATATCTTGGCCAGCTCCAATATTTTTTCAGCTTCCGAGAAATCAACCAATTTGACCTTATTTCCAACTCGGATTGTTGTAAAATCCAACTTGGCGAAAATATTTCCTCCCTGAGCACCTGCTGGCGGCTTGGGCACTCCCTTACTTTGGACCGTCGCCACCGTTCTTCTCCCTTTCTTCTTACTTTTGTTGAGAGATGTCATACGCCCACTCACATAATTCGCCATCAATTCCTCCACTTCCTTTATCTCATAGTTGACCCAATCCTCCAACTCCGCCTCCCTAAAGCCCTCAGACCCACCTGCTACATCAATTTTCTCCGCCCCATTTCGAGACCCCGCCACTTCTTCCACTCCCTCCGCCACCTTATCACTTCCTCTCCTAATTCCCTCTCCACCCGCCTTACCCACAACTTCATTCATCATTCCTCCAGTAGCCACGCTATCCATCAACTCCACTGCTTCCACCGATTCGCTATCTCGGTCGCCCAACACATTATCCGGATCCTCACCTACCGACTGCCCCTCTCCCACTCCCAACCCCGACCTTGTAGAACTATCTTGGGCTTCCATTAGGATACTCTTAGAAGCCCGATGTCCATTAACCCCATTATTACTAATCCTAATCCCCTCCATTGGCCCATTATTACTAATCCCAATCCCTTCCATCGGCCCTTTAGTTACATCACCCACATTTCTATTTGCCATTGGGCTCAGCTTTTCGGACCCCAGATGCGGCCCAATCCCATTTGGTCCATATGTCTTTTGTCCTATTCCCTCATTACTATCTTCCCCTATCCTACCACAGATCCCTTGATTCAATACTCCGCCTCCTTTACTTTTAACTTCCCTGTCTGCCGCCACCTTTTTTAGACTTTCAATATCTCCATGCAACTCCCCATGAGACTGTTCCAGTTCCCCACCAACCTTGGACCTGGACTCCTCAAAGGCCATCTGCTCCGGCGATCTGTTCTCTGTGCCCACTTTCAGGTAGTCGGAATTTGCTCCAGACTCTTGCCCCTCCACCAACTCATCCTCCTCAACTATCTTCTCATTGAAACTGGCTTCGATTCGAATTGACAGAAGATTCCCTTCAACCTTGACCTTCCTAACCGATGGAATTACTCCTCCGAGCTGCACCGCCACCAGAAGCCTCGCACGATCTATCCTCTTTTTTACTCTCGTATCCTTATCGACATTAATCATCTCCCCCCATCCTTCCACCACCCTTTCGAAATTATCTTCACACCAAGTGTTATAGGGTAAGCCAAAGATGTATACCCAGACAAGTATCTTACTGACCACCGGGCCATGATCCCATCTACGTTTCCACTTTGCCATACTCCTATCACTTTGATCCGACAGGAAGATGTCCCTCTTTTCCGAGTTCGAGAAGACTGCCACAATCAAATGTCCCCCCCCCCCCATATGTAACATCTTCACACTCCTTATATGCATTGTATAACCATTCTTGGTATCCGACAAGTGACTCCAGATTATCTAGTTCTACCACTGCTGATCTTTCTATCTTCTCTACATCCTTACGAACAACCTCCAACTCAACAATGTCCTCTCCCGATCCCTTGTCGTTACCTGTTTTCCAGCCCTTTTCGCCTTTGGTAACCTCCGCATAAGATCGTTCGTCTCGCCATGCAAATTTTTGTGTACTCTTCCCTCTCCTTCCCGATGTTGCGAGTGATTCCTTCCCTCCTTTTGTTTGGTATACCCTCCCTCTTGCCCCTTCGATGCCTGTCCTGCCCACCCCGCTGTTGGGATTGGCCCATCTCGCCACTAATTTTTTCTCCATCCACTGCATCCCATTTAGTTTCCCTAGAACCAACTTTGCTTCTTCCTTGCTGGAGAATCGAAGAAATCCAAATTTGAAGCCATTATTCGTCCACCGTCTCGTGGGAAGAAACCAGTCTCTAACCCTAGCAACTTTATCTACCTCCTCCATCAGCTGTCTGAATCCTGCCCCAGTCGGGATGTTCCCAACGTATACTCCTACCAGTGCACTCCCCGTCGTTATCGCACCTCCTCCTCCCCGTTCTTCCTGTCTCTCCCTCCAGCTGCCCATTGTGCTTCTCTGCTTCCTGCCCATTGTGCTTCTCTGCTTCCTGTCCAATTGGTTGCTTCCTGTCTTATCAAACTTGTTTAAGGGCATAAATGACCAAACTTGATAAGTTTAGGGTTATATTTTGGGAATAGTTCAAATAATAATTGATTAGTACTATTTATTTATGTTTAACTGTTTACTTTATGCTATTTTTTGTGAAAATAAAAATATAAATGATGTGTGATTGAATTCACATGTTTTGTACCATGTTTGAAAATGTAACATGATCACCTAATATTAGAGTTTTTTGGATAAAAATATTGCTACAACCCAAACTATTTATTATTACCACAAATCTTTAAATATTGTTTATACTAAAATACTTCTAATATTCTTTTACTGTATAAATTATTTATAAAATAATTGTATAACAATTTACTCCGAATTTCATATACATTTTATTTTATATTGAAATAGTTAAGGATTATTCGATAAATATATATTTTTTTATTTGAAATAGAAAAAGATTACTGGGTTAAGGATATTATGTTGAATAATTAAACTATGATGTGTTTTAGTTTTTTTTTCCTTTTCTATAAAAAGAACAAAAAATTATGTGGAATTTGTTTAGAATAATATAAAAAAATTTAGGTGATTGGTCATTTTATATTAATCAATAATTTTAGAGCCAATTTAATGTTTACAACATATTTTGATGAAATATTTTTGTTTAAAATATGGTTATTATATTCCTTATATTGATATAGGATTATATATTTTTTTAAATATTATGTACAGTATTATGTATACAATCAAATAATATAATGTATTATATATAGTTGTAATCATATATCTTTTCAAAATATATATGATGATTTTCTGAAGATTTATTTATATTAATAGATAAATTTATTTTCTAAATATAGATATTGATGATGTGTCTGATGACATGGCATAACTCAGCGATTACTCAGCAGTTATCAGTCTGCCTATGTGTTTTAATAATGACCGTTGATCTTAGAAATAGCATATAATGACTGATTAACCCCTTAAAATTAAGAATGATGAATTAAATTTAATAAGGACAAAAGAGTCTGCACATGCCAAAAAGTATTCAGGATTTATTATATAGATAGATAAGTATAATGATTGATTGATTTTGTCATCATTATTATTATTAATTGCATAATCTCTATAAATAATTGTTATTAATTCCAATATTTATTCAACATGCCACAAAAAAATGTCTTAAATTCGAGACAAAAAAAAAACATATACATGCCACAAGCCCAAAGCGGTCTGAGTGGCACGAGATTTTGACAACTTAAATCAATGTCTTAAATTCGAGCCTTTCTGTTGCTTTTGGAGAGACAATTCTTCAGTGTCATCCAATCTTCAAAGGATTAGTATTAGGCCCAATGAGGGAGATACTCTGGAATTATTTAAAAAAAAAAAACTTCTACGGTGCATTTGGTTGGAAGGATCTTAGGTTACCAGTGGAAATATGATTGATGGGAATGTAAGATTACTTGGAATACGAGATTGCTGGAAATCTTATTTTTTGATGTTTTAAGATTATCACGTTTGGTTAGATTGGGAATCTCATATTTCCAGTTCTAATTAATTTACCATACTGTCCATGAATTTTAATTGAACGAATATTATAAATATGTCATTTTGCTACACAATAAAAATATTTAAGCCGGTTTATTTTTTAAAATATTGAAAATTATTTATATGTAATTTATTATATGATAATTACTTATTTAATGTCTCTAAATCCATATTATTTTTGTTTTATATATAGAAGAAATGTAAATTTTAAAAAAATATGAAAATATATATAAAAATATGAGAATATATATATATATATATATTAAAAATATGTTTAAATAATTTAAAAATTTTCAATTGATTTTTTAAAATTAAATTTCATATATTTATCATTTTTAGAATGCAAATATCTAAATTTATAAAATAAAATAAATATAAAAAGTGAGGGTATAAAAGTCAAATTAGTATAAAATTAGGTAAAGTGGATATGGTAATCTAAGATTATCTGCCCTCCAGATGGGAATCACATTTCCACCTAAAACATTCAACATTCCCACCTCGGTGGGAATGTGACATTCCTATATGAAACATGTCTCGAACCAAACATGGGCATATTTTCATTCCATACCCAAGATTTCCAGTGGGAATCTCAGATCACCCGAACCAAACGCCCCGCTAGATATATTATATACTCCCTCCGTTTTTCAAAAGTTGCAACATCTTCACATTTCACACAATCCAATACATATTTTTTACGCTTAATATCTCAAATTGTATAAAAGTAAAAATTATAAAAGAAAATTAATATCCCAAAATTATGTGATTAGACGAATCTAACAACATCTCACTTGTCTATATTTTATCTTATATAACTCTATTAAAAAATCGAATCAAACTAGCAAGTGGAAGCCGTTTTACTCTCCTTGCTGAGGCTGATAATCAGGATATCACAATGCCCATGCAAGAGGACTCTACTCTCCAGATCCATCTACCCCAGCCACCTCCATCAGATTCCCCTAATGAGACATCCACTCCAATGCATGAAGATCTTTTACCCCAGACTCTCCCTCACCAGGCAACGAATACAAAACCCGTCAATCTTACCTCTGTGGATCAAAGTCTTCCCAAGCAACACTCTAGATTGTCATCTCCATCTTCAGACAACAGATCATCTCCTTGGCAACCTCAACCTTCTGGGGCATGGATGAGAATGATGCCTACCTCACTTCCCCGTGAACACCATACGGTTGTGACTGTCATTGACTCCTCAACACCCCTTGACAAACGTGGCAGCAACATGTACATTCCCAATGCAGGCAGACCACCAGAGGACTCTAACTCCGTGGACAAGGATCGGGGATATTTTCAAGGCTGAATGCTTGGGTGTCCTCTTAGGCACAGAAAACTTGTGATTGAATCTGACAACGATTCTGTTATTCAGCTGATTAAAGACGAGAGCTTTGAGCCCTCGACCGATTCCTACCACATATCAGAATCATGTCTAGCTGGGATTGGGATATTGAGTTTAGGTGTATCCTTAGAGAATGTTGTATGGTAGCAGATCATCTTATTAGATATCATATTCCTATGGGTAGTTTTAGAATATTTTACTTAGGCCCCTGAGTGGGTTTCTTATGTTCTCCACATTGTTTTGCTAGGTTTGCCTTTTGCAACCTAGTCTTGGAATAAAAGGCTCCGGCCCTCCCTTTCTCCCGAAAAAAAAATCGAATCAAACTTACTCAATTAATAATATCAAATATTCAATATCAAATATTCAAATGTTACATCTTTTAAAAATTTGAGGGTAGTAATTAACATAGTACGCTCATGTAATAATATGACATGATTGCCTAACAATATTATGATAAGAAATCATTTATTTAAACTTGCATCATACATCAAAACATGTTACACTATGATTCATCTAAATGACAAGACAGTAGTATTATTTAAACTTATAGTATATCATACATCAATATCTTGAATAAAGGTAGATAAATTAGTCATTGCTTTGGAGCACCCTTCCTTTCCATACATTTTCTCATTCAATCCTTCAATTGTTTGGCTCACATCATCTTTGACAACTCTCTCAATGGCAAGTTTCACTTCCTCATATCCAAATTCTTCAATTCTTTCTCCAATTTTCCAAACTTCAACTATATAACGACAATTCAAGAATTGATCACCTGCAATGGGATAACACAATAGGGGTTTCTTGTACAATATTGCCTCCATAGTCGAATTCCACCCACAATGAGTGAGGTAACACCCGATGGCTGGGTGTCGAAGCACCTCCACTTGTGGCGCCCACGAAACGATCCTTCCATAATTCGCTACCTTGTCGGCGTACCCTTTTGGAAGTCCCTGGCACCATGCTTGTCCTAACACCCAAAGAAATGGCCTCCCTAGTGCTTCCAATGTCAATGCTAGGGTTTTTACCTTATCCTCGCCAATAGGGCTCACCCAGCTTCCAAACGATATATACATAACAGATCCCGGGTTATGATCGTCTAACCAGTCTATGCAACCCGTGTCCTCTTCCCAAAAGGTGCCATTGTTCATGGATGCGGCTTGCATGATCAGTGGTCCAATTTCAAGAACTCGTTGCATCGTGTTGGATTGGCCTTCATTAGGGAACGTGTTTGCTAGAATACATCGTAGGGTTTTTGCCCGTTGGAGGGTTCGATTCCAAAAGCGAAATCTAGAGGCCCTTGAAGATGAAGAACCAATGAGCCATGGGAGATCATTTGTGGACAAGATGGGATGAATGGATGATAAGGTTATAGGAGCCCCGTTGGGATTTTTTGGACATCCTACATCAAAATTAATAATCATGATGATGATGAATTGATGAGTGATCATCTAATTTTAAGTGCATATTAAATAGTTATAACTCATCATCACAATAATGAATATAAATATGATTGTCGTCATGGCATTGTTAGGACTATATATTTTCTAAATAGAAATTACAGATAAATAAATGAAATATTCATGATGATAGTAAGTATTTTAACCATTTAATAATGAAGAAAGAGCAAGTTACATATTTTTTTTTATTTTTTAAAAAAAGCAAGCAATATGGATGCAAAGTCAATATGCACATGAAGAAATACAATATAAATTACTCCATGGAAAGTTTGGTGCAAAAATTTTAAAAGTTACCGAAATGCATAATAATAAGGCAATATTTTTTTTTTTAAGATTAATTCCTGCCGACACGTGTGTGTGCTGACACGTGCTTCACTGTCAATTTTTTTATTTAATTAATTTTTTATTTTATTTTTATATTTATGATTCTCGTAAATTGGTACAGTACGTGCCGACCGTCCCGACCAAAATAAAAGTAAACGTTTGAGGATTAAAATTATAGAGTCTATATAATAAACGTGTCCGGTCAGTCGGTCAGTATATTCTTCTTCTTTAAAATACCCGACGAATTACTAGTATAATAAACTACTATGTAATAATAATGTCAGAATAATCACATGGGAGTACTACTTTAAACAATTTGTACGGATGAAATTATACATTACTAACTTAACAAATAAAATTATTGTCGTATTGTTCGTGAAAGTTTTCTACGCGATATTGATATATCTATAGTAGTGTTGTGCTAAACTGCTCATTCATATATCATTACATGCTTATTAATAAATTTTTTGTCTAAATATTAAAAAGTGATTAACGTTAGACAATAAAATAAAATTATTCAAGATACGGTGAATTAAGCCGCATATATCCCCGGAAAGTGTGAATAAATTAAGGGTTTAAAAATTAAGTACTAGTACTTAGCAAGATATTTTGCATATGTCTGAACGCAGCTAACGCCTTTGATTTTGGTATGCATTATTTTTTTACTACTTGTAGTTGATTAATATATATATATATAGATTTTATTTAAATATTTTCCTGTACCATGCATACGATCGATAATAGTAGACTAGTAGTATATTATATGTACTTATGCTTAATGATTTAAATAAATTATTCATGTGGTACATGAATGTGTTACATCACATTCCATGTGCAAAAACCTTACTTGCACCCATTATTCATCTTTTTATAGCCACAAGGTCATCTCTTTATTATTCCTTCACTAACTTATTATTAATTAAATTTAGAATTACAATAAAATAAAACAAATTGGAGGTTAAAAAGAAAAAAGCTTTTAAAAAAAGGGTGAGCTAGCGAACATATGTATGCAAATATATATATATATATCTTAGAAGAAATATTTTTATTATTTATTAAAGTTATAAATATATTTCTTATAAAGTATTCCAACAATTTCTTTTTTGATAACGAGGAATTTTTGAACTACCAGCACCGTTATCGATATTTCAATATTTCATTATTGCTATGGCTAATCCTATTGATTATCATATAAATATATAAATATATCATATGATATTTCAATTTCAATTTTTTACTTTTTTTTTTAAATTTTTACTTATACCGAATTTGAGTTATTAATCGTTCAAAATGTGTATTAACACCTAAAAGTTAATCTTTAAACAAAATGGAGGAAGTATATAGTACGAGTAGTATATAAAGCAAAAATAAAAACAAAGAGTAGTGGCAGTTACCATTTTCAGAGATGAGGCCAGTTTGGATGAGCTGTGGAGCGGCGGCGATAAGGCGGTAAGTGGCGTGCATGGCCGGCCAGAACCCCACCGCCGCCACCTCGCACCGCCGCGCGACTTCGATCGACCACGACGCCAGCAAATCCGCCACCAAGCACGCAATTTCCTCGCCGTCGTTGATCATCTGCCTGACGATCGATTCGAGCGCCGAGGGCATGTTCTCCTCCATCGCCCTTTCGAAGGCGAAGAAGTCCCTAGGGGAATCCCCCAGGCCGCCGTCGGGGATCTGCAAGCACACGATTCCGTCGGCGATCCGCGTTGCGACGCGGTGGTGGATGAACTCCGGCACGACGACGACCGGGCGGAACGAGCGATTAGAGAGGACGGCGGCCAGCTTCATGATTGGCGTGACGTGGCCCAGCGCCGGGTACGGAACTAGGATTATCGTCTTCCTCTTTATCATCGTCTATATGAATATGTGTATATATATGTGTGTGTGTGTGTATGTATAGGTTGCCGCCGCTATTGGAAATTGGGGGGCGGCGGGCGGAGGAGGCGGAGAGGGAATAGATCGATATTGGTGGAGGACGAGTGACGACTGAAGGTATATTATAAAGGATAATTTTATGGATAAAATAATAGTGGGGAATAAATAAACGATTTTAATTTTTCAATTGAAAAAGAAAACGCCTTTTGTTTTTTTTTTGGGTTAGAAAAATTAGAGGACTTTCAACTTGTGGTTTTTCTTATAAAGTATTTAATTAACATATGCTCTTATCCAAGTTTCGTTCACAAGTAAGTATTTATAACGTGGCAAAATAATACTACTACCTACTTTTAACTTTTTCGTTCTATTTAACAAAGCTCGAATTTAAAATATTACTTAAAATCACTCAAAAATCAATTGCTATAGGTGTTGGTACTTAGTTTTAAATATTTATATTTTGAAAAGAATAGAAACTCAAAGGTTTGTTCTGCATGCAGTTTTTGAGAGCTTTTAGAAGTTTTTGGTAGCTTTTGATTTTATATTATATTAAAACTGTAGCTCTGTTCTGTATACTAGTTTTTTAGGGCTGTAGCTACAATTTGAAACTCTACAAATGGAAGTTACCTAAGGTAGCATTCAAAATAAACTAGTAAGCTTATTTTTTTCCAATTATAATTTTAAACGAATTTTTGGTATGCCCAATTACATTCAAAACCAATTTTAAACCATATGCTTTATTCCATATATTGTAGTATGCCCAATTTTTGGTTCGGGTGTCTAGAATATCAAGTTTCGTTGTTCCCAAGTATATTTACAAGGTGGCAAAATAATACTTTTTTTGGTTGAGCGAATTAAAAAAAAAAAAGTATTATTCTATTTAACAATGCTCGTATTTAACAAAAAGTACTTTTTTTTTGTTGTTCTATTTAACAATGCTCGTAATTAAAATACTCCATTTCTTAAAATCACTCAAAAATCAACAGCGATATCCGACAGGTGTTAGTACTAAGTTTTAAATATTTATATTTTGAAAAGATCAATAGAAACTCAGAGCCCGACTATTTTATAAATTTAAGAACAAATTGATCTAACAATATGGAAATAAAAATTATAACTGAGAGTGGTATGGGGCTCTGGCAGCTTAAGCAATGATCTTGGGTTCGAGCCTCTGTGTATGCAGAATTCTGCTTGGGAGAGACAACCCTTCAATGCCCACCGATCCTCGAGAGATTAGCATTGGGTCTAACAGGGGCGGATCCAATTTTTTTTTCAGTGGTATCACAATAATAATGAAAATTATATTGAAATTAAAAATGGTAGTCAAAATACAAAAAACTATTTTTTTGCATAGAAATACAAAAAACTATTGAAAATGATTAAGTTATATTTGATTATTGTGGTATTACCACAAAAATTCAGTGGTTGCACCAAACAAAATTAAGTTAAATTTAATTTTTTTAAAACTTAAAATAGTAATTTTATCAATTTGAGTGGTATCTCCTGCCACCACCGGCTTACAGGTACATCCGCCCCTGGGGTCTAATGTAACATAGGGATACCCTGGTATTCACCTAAAAAAAAAGAACTTGGAAAGAACCACAAAGGTTAGCTTGAGTGAAAATGAGAGCTTAGCCGGTTAAATAAGATTCTAGGTTTGAACTTTGTGAATATATAGAATTGTTTGGATTGATGGTCATATCCTTGATTTCAACCGACCCCTCTATCCCGCCCCTTTTTTCTCCTTTTGTAATTTGCATGATTTGAACTTTCACACACCTTTATCGATACATACATGAGTGTATGAATGTTTGGAAAACAAATAATTTACTTCAATTTTCTTTTTTTTCGTAGCCAAAGCCGGAGAAAGTTTACTTCAATTGGGTTCTGCTTAGATTATTTTGATTTAATTATTATATAGGATTTTGAGTCTGTAACTTTGGATTTGTATTATTATTATTATTTTATTTTATTTATTTATTTATTTATTTTTACATTGGGCCGGAGCCGGACATCCTTTTCTTTACTTTCCAACATTTTCGTTTTCATCACTCTTTTTCTGGCAATTTTATCCAGGTAAAACTTTAAATTATTAGATTTAAATTAATTACAAATAATATAATGTTAGGAAACATGGCTTTAATTTGTAAAAAACTCCTTCCTCGGCTGTTTCGGAAAAAATAAAATAAAATTGCAGGAAACTCAATTAACAGAACTCTATTTGTTTAGTAGTACACTAGTACTAGTATTGAAATTTGTGAGTGCAGCATAGAGTTGGACTTTAGATTATGAGGGTTTAATAAAATTTGATTTGTAGCATATCCTATCGGTTTCTGCAATTATAGACCCATTGTACTCATGTTTTATTAAATTCAAATAATTAAAATAAATAAATAAAACAATTGATTAATAATTTGTCTTGCTTGGGCTCCCATACATTTTTGCCGACACATAGGTGTCAACGTGTAAAAAAAAAAAGAATAATTGCGTTCCATATACTGTACTTTTGTGGCATGCAATTGCAAGTTGCTGAACTCAATACAATATATCACAACCATAAGATTAAATTCAAATGGTATATTTCCTTCTGAGGCATGTTTTAAGTTGCATGCCATCACACTGTTCTTTTTTTTTTTTTTTTGTATAAACAACAATTACAAATATTTTACTCTATTTTTATTTATCATACAAGTAATTTTATTATATTGAGTATGAGGATTTGGCCAAGTGGCCATGTCTCCTCACTTCCAATATATAGATTGGGAGTTTGGTTCCCCATCAAACCCTATCCATCCCTTTTGTCTATTTGTAATTTGTGTGGTATGTGTCCCTAACACCCAATTTCTAGCATGTGCAGCAATTTATTTTTGTAAAAATACTTTTTTGGCTTATACTTCCTCCGTTTTGAAATAAATGCTCCATTACTGTATTTCATGTAGTTCTAGACACATCTTTAACCCTTAATAACTCTAATTGTATATAAACAAAAATTACAAAACTTTGATATTCTACAACTACGTTATTAGACGAATACAATAAAATCTCATTTCACTATATTTTATCTTATATAACTGTACTAAAAGGTTAAATAGAAGTTACTCAATGAATAATAAATACTATTCAAATGATGCAATTAAAACAAAACAAAGTAAGTACATAATTTTATATAAACAATAAATACTTTGGGAATTTGTCATCTGGCGCTTAGCAAAAAAAAAAAAAATACTTTGGGGATGAGGACTTGCCATAGTGGTCAAATCCCTCGACTCCCAACCTATAGGTTGGGGGTTTGATTCCCCACCTGGCCCCTATTCCTCCCCTTTATCCTCCTTCATAATTTATGTGGCTTGAACTCCGTACACCTTTACCGACATATGAGTGTCAATGTTTAAAAAAAAAATGAAAAACAAATACTTTGTTACAAATCACCCAAAGGCTTGTATTCTTTTGTTTACTTAAAAATCTTTTCAACATCCCTCAACACCAAAATCTGCTTTCCCTTAATTATATCGGATATATACTTTAAAATATTTTTAATAAACAGTGTATTTTAAATTAAGGTATTCAACATGAGCGGTGGAAGCATGAGCGGTGGAAGCTCTGACGGGAAAAACGCCAGGGCGGTGGTCGAGAGTCCGAGGCGGTGGAAGCAGGCACCCAAAAGCTTTGGGGACAGCGTGGATGGGGCGAGGCGCAAACTGACTGGAGTACTCGTAGGGAATATTCCGGTAGGGGCTGGACTCAGAAATCTGGTGGAGGAGATTGACAAAGTTGCTAAGGTCCGTGATTGGTTTCTTCCAACAAGAAAATGGTCGAAGAATGGTTTCAGGTTCGGATTCTTCCGATTCGCTAATAAGGATGATGCGGAGAAGGCGATTTGGAAAACAAATGGAATGGAATGGATGGGGAAAAAGTTGCTGGCCAAATGGGCAGTGCCTAGTAATAAGTCAGTTAGGGTGGGCAGAGTCAAATTAAGGGTAGAGGAGATCGATCCATCGGAAGGGCGGTCATGCATCCAGAGAGGATGAGGAGAGAAAGGTCTGTTGGATGCGTCTCATGGCGAGATGAGCGATCATATTTAGAGGTGGTTAAAGGAGGTATGGATTGGAAACCTAAAATAATAAATAGAATGGCAAGGGATATGGTGGAGCTTGAGGTGGTGCAAAAAGATCTGGAGTGGCTTCAACGGTCGGCGGTGGTTGAGCTCAACAATTTGGAGGGGTTGACTGAGTTTCAAGATTGGTTGTTCAGTACACAAAAGGAGTGTGAAGAAATAAAATACGGGGGAGGCTATACGGTAGTAGTGGTGTTCACGAATGGGGAGTGGAGGGATAATTTTATCTCGGACTTCAAGGATATACATTTCGTTGCATGGAAACGAAAATGGGTCCATGGCCCGCTTGTAAGGAAACTACTTGTCTGGATATATATCCTTGGATTACCATTTTCGACATGGAGCTCAGATAACTACAAAAGGGTGGTAGAAGGCTGGGGGGAGGTAGTGAGCGTGGATAAGGAGACTAAGGACAAGAAGAGGTTGGATCGAGCAAGACTATTGGTGGTCGTACATGAAGGTGATCATATTCCATCGATCATGAAAGTAAAGGTAGGAGGCTTCCAGACGACCATTCAGATTGTAACCTGCTATAGAGACAAAGTGGTGGAAGAGGATGAAGCTGATGAGAAGCCGGAGACCCAACAGAATGCTGATCAGACAGAGACGATATCGGAGCAGGAGTTGCCGGAGGCGGTAAAGTTAGGGGGATACAGAACTCTGTGTCGTGGGGAAATGGAACAGTACTCTGAGTCCATGCATGGGGGAAAGGAAAACCTTAATACGATTTTGGCGCCTACTGAAGACATCATCATGGTGTGCGATGGTGAGTCCCAAGATGATATAGGAGAGGAGATGGGCCGAGTAATGACAAAAGAATTACTTGCATGTGGGCCTATGGAAGATGGACTGGGCCTGGGGAATAATCAAACAATAGAAATGGAAGTCGGGATGGAGGCAGAAATGGGCCTTGGGATCTCGTTGAGCGGAGGGAGTGGCATACTGATGCTTCAGAAAAATGGGCCGAAAATAACATTACGCCTAGTGCCATTATCGAACAAAAATTAAAGGAGACTCTGGATAATGAAAGGGGTAAATCCATAGGGGTGGCTCATCTTGCCGACAAATCGGATGCTTATGAGAGGCTGCCGGGGGAGCAAATGACGACGTATGGTGAGTATCGGGCGGGAGAGAGAGTGGTTCATTTGGGGTGGTCGGGTGATGTGGTGGGAATGGGGAGTGGTAGCTCAGGGGGTTTAGAGGATTTGGAGGGTGAGGATCGGGGAACCGAAGGACTAGAACATGGGGTAGCCGTGCGACCCCTGGAGAGGAACATGGTGATAGGGACTGAGTCTATGGTGGGCTCTGAAATTAACAAAGTGGAGGAGCTTATGGCGAAGATGATTTCTGGGAGGCTCAATCAGAATAGGAGAGGTAGACCGAAAAGGAGAAGGGGCGGCAAACAGGATCAAACAAGGACGGTTAGAAATAAGGGAGTTGGGGAATTGGGAAGTGATGGTTTTGCTCGGCTAGAGTTTGCTACTGTCCGGGTTCTAGACGGTATTAAATTGATAGATTATTCAGAAGCAGTGAAAATCTTAGAGATGGCTAAGTTGTTAGGTTTGGGGAGTAGATTGGAGAAGAGAGAGGCTGTTGCAAGGATTATGGAGGAATTGGTCACATAGGCAGGATGGTGGGAATACGAGGTTTTCATATTTGATATCAAGATGCGTATTATAACGTGCAATTTAAGGGGACTAAATGGGGGAATTCGGAGAAGGGCGGTGATGAGGTTTTGTAAGAAGAGCAAGCCGACTGTTATATGTTGCCAGGAAACAAAAATGGGTGAGGTGCGGAAAAGATTAGTCAATAGGTTGTGGGGGTCGAGAGGGTGCAACTTCTGCTTTCAACCGGCCTTAGGGAACGCTGGGGGCTTAATGGTTATCTGGGATGAGATGGGAGGCTCGTTCAGGGTTGAAAAGAGTGTACATCATTATACCTGGATCAAGGGGAATTTGAGAGGTATTTGTGGGGGGGGGGGGGGGGGTAGTCAACATTATATATTTGCACGCTCCAAATGACCGTAGGGAGAGAGCGGAGTTATGGGAAGTGCTGCACCAAAACTGTACCATTAATAATGCAGAACTGTGGTGCTTTGCCGGGGATTTCAATGCGGTGGCGAGAGGGGGGGAGGGGGGGTGGGGGAGAGATATTTGGAGATAGTGTAGATAGTCGGTCAATTAGTGACTTCAGGGATTTCATAAATCAAATGGGCTTAGTGGACATCCCTATTGGGGGAGGGCAGTTCACTTGGTATGGGGGGGGGGGGGTGCGAGCAGGGAGTAGATTGGACAGATTTCTCCTTTCCCCATGATGGCTTTGCTTTGATAGGGAGATAATTCAGAGGAGGGGTGAGAGAGTTCTGTCGGATCATTACCCAGTTATATTGGATATGGGGTGGGGGGGGGTGGGGGGGAGTCTTGGGGTCCAAAACCGTTTAGGTTCTATAACTATTGGATGGAAGTGAATGGTTTCTCGAAATTGGTTGATGAGGTTTGGGGTGTGGAGGGGTTGAGTAGGGTTGGAAGGATCTTTGGTAAGCTTAGATCATTAAAGCATAAGATACGTAGGTAGGAAGGGTATGGGGCTTCGGTTGTGGAAAATCGGATTCAAGGGTTAATGTCCGAGGTAGAGCAGTTGGAAGAAAATTTGCAGGATGATAGGGATTTAGCTGTTAACAGGGAGACCTGGATTGGTAAACGCAAGGAACTAAAGATGTTATTTTTGGCGAATGAGAGAAGATGGCTACAAAAGTCGAGACTTAAGTGGATAAAGGAAGGCGATCAAAATACTCATTTTTTCCATGTAGTGACAGCCAAGGTTATTAAGATCTAGATTTAAATCTTAGGATCCTACGATCCACAAAGCCAAAACGATCAAGATCTGTATGGGATCTAAATTAGGGTGGGATCTGGATAAGATCTATAGGATCTTTACAAGATCTTAAGATCTTTGAACGATCCGATCCCACTCCCTCTTATTTTTCATTTCATTTTTTCATTTTTCAGTTCTCCATTGTTTTCCAAAATCCAAATCTAGGGATTTTTGTTTACATCTCCATCTTACTCGCATTCCCTTCATCTTCCTCTTACAATTCATCTTCTTGTTGTTGACGTCACCGTCGATCCCCCTTCTATTCCTATCGTCGTCCTCGCATCCCCTTCCTCTTTCTACCACCGCCCTTGTCGTAGCATCCCCTTCCAGCACCCCTTACTGATGGAGATTTTAGTTCTAAACCTCCAGCCCAGATGGATGATGATTAATCCAATGAGACAGTGGTTGAGAGTGACGAAAATGGGGAAAATTCTAATGACAAATCCAACCTAGCTCAAGCATCATCTCTTAAATGCTCAATTATTATCTTTTTTGCTAGACAAATTATTATTTATTGATATTGGTTATTATAATTTGCTAATATATAATATGAATATTTTTTTTGTCCTAATTTCGTCGGATCTGAGGATCTTAATACGATCCTACGATCCCAATCTTGCAAATGGAAAAACGATCCTACATAAGATCTAGATTTTGATAATCTTGGTGACAGCCATTAACACGCGACGTTCTTATATTGGAGGAATCAGGGTAGGTGGGGAGCTGTGTGAGGATCTAAGGAGAATCAAAGATAAAGCTGTGGAGTATTTTCAGGATTTATTCACTAAGCACAAGGAAGAGTTGTTCTATTTTGATAATATTGGATGTTCCAGCATTACTGAGGAGGAGAAGCAGCGGCTATGTGGTCGGTTCTTGGAGGAGGAAATCCACGCAGCTATATGGAGCTCTGATGGGAGCAGGGCTCCAGGGCCGGACGGATTTAATATCGGCTTCTTCCAACGATATTGGGAGAAACTCAAAGTGGATATTATGGAGGTATTCAAAAACCTGGAAAGTGGAGGCAGGCTGCCTAAAGAAACGGGCAGCTCGTTCATAGCACTCATTCCAAAGGTGGATGACCCGATTGAGTTAAAGGATTTTCGGCCCATATCCTTGATTGGTAGTATTCATAAAATTGTCACGAAGGTTCTAGCGAGGAGGCTGCAGACAGTGTTAGAAAAGGTGGTAGGCGCTTCCCAAATGGCTTTTGTGAAAGGTTGCCAAATATTGGATGGAGTCTTGGTAGCATCAGAGGTAATTCACTCCAATCAAGCTGCGGGTCGGGTGGATTTTGTTATAAAACTGGACTTCGCAAAGGCATATGGCAAGGTGTCTTGGATCGCATTGTACAGTTTGTTGGAGGATATGGGGTTTGGGGCAAAATGGATTTCTTGGATTAAGGAATGTGTGAGTAAGGCATCAACAGCTGTTCTAATAAATGGTTCGCCTACAACCTTTTTCAAATTGGAAAAAGGATTAAGACAAGGCAACTCACTCTCGCCGTACCTCTTTGTAACAGTGGCTGAAGTACTGAACCGACTGATGTTGAGGGCGGCAGATTTGGGGCTGATTAATGGGCTGCATACAGGAGTTAACGGGCCAATAATAACACACCTACAGTACGCGGACGACACCATCTTATTTTGTGGAGGAGAGATACAGCAAGTTATTACAATTAAGAGAATATTACACTGCCTTTCCTTAGCTACTGGACTTCAAATTAAGTTTGGAAAAAGCTGCTTAGCTGGGATTAATTGCAATACTGAAGTAGTAAAGGAAACAACAGAGTTGTTTGGTTGTTCAGTGGGTAGGTGGCCGATGACGTATCTGGGGATCCCGATTGGGGGAAGAATAAACGGCGTGGCACTGTGGCAACCAGTCTTAGATCGGGTTGAGAGGAGATTGGCAGGGTGGAAAGGAAAATTAATAACTCAAGCAGGCAGGTTGTGCATGATTAAATCGGTCATGAATAGCCTTCTGGTGTACTATATGTCATTGTTCAAGATTCCTAGAACGGTAGCTGAACAATTAGAAAAGATGAAACGTAGATTTTTCTGGAATGAGTGGGATGGGACAAGGAAGTTCCATGCCATCAGTTGGGACAAAATTTGTGCACGAAAAGAGGAGGGAGGGCTGGATATTAGAACCGTACAGGATTTTAATGAGGTCCTTTTGCTGAAGTGGAAATGGCGTTTCAGAAAAGAAAACTCACTGTGGAAAAATGTGATCGATGCCAAATACTACAATAAAGAAGCACCATTGTTGTCGGAACCAAGAATGGGTAGAACAACTTGGGGAAGGATCTGTAGTACCTGGGAAGACATGGAACGGGCAGGCAGTGATTGTAACTTTGGAATACAAATTGGAGATGGCAAATCGACCCGCTTCTGGAAGGATCGATGGGTGAGGGGAGGGAGAACATTGGAAGAAATGTTTCCCCGGCTTTATACCTTAGCGACAAACAAATGTGGGAAGGTAAATGAGTTCGGTGAATGGCAAGGATTTTTATGGGAATGGAAAATAGATATGCGAAGAAGGTTATTTGACTGGGAGATGGACTTGTGGAATACTTTTATGAGAGTACTTAATTATCATAAGCCTCCTATGTACTTAGCTGGCAGAGTTGTTTGGACTAGAGAGATGCACGGCCAATTCTCAACATCACTTTGCTGGAAAAGAGTAGGGGATAAGGGGGATGCCGAGGAAGGGTGGGTGTGGCAGCGCCTATGGGGGGGTAAGATGCCCGATTAAAGTGCGTCTCCTGGCGTGGAAGTTACTTCACGAGGCATTACCTGTTCGGGACATCCTTGCAAATAGGGCTCATATACAGGTGAATAATATTAAGTGTCCCATTTGTGAAGCTGAAAACGAGACTGTGGATCATCTCTTTGTGAAATGTGCAAAGGTTGGTAAGTTGTGGTATAAGGGCATGAAGTGGTTTGTGGTAGATTGGGTATTACCAGATAATGTTAAATGCTTGGTTGGTTGGATTTTGATCCTAAGAATGGTATTAAGGAGGTGTGGAGGCTGACTGGAATGTCAATCATTTGGACTGTATGGAAGAAGCGGAATGAGGTTATATTTCAAGGGAAAGGATTCTAGGTTTTGAAGGCTTTAGAGGAAATCAAATGGAGGTTGGGAGTATGGTGGAAGGCAGTGCAGGGTGAAGTAGACTTGAGTGTTGCCTGTCTAGATGGTCATTTTCCGCAGGCTATGTCAATTATGGGGAGGGGGCAACGGAAGAAGTCAAGGCAGGGGCTGGTGTAGGAAAGACCAAGAGATGGATGGTGGAAAATTAATACCGACGGATGGTCCGGCTGGGATAGGTGGCGTTATTAGAGATAAAGATGGGGAAGTAATTTATATTATTTCGGATGGCATTGGACGAACAGATTCATCGGAGGCGGAGTTAACAACCATTAATCGAGTGTGTCAAGCGCTCATCCGGGATCAAGGTTTCCCACTTCCAAAGCTAATGTTTGAATGTGACTCAAGCAATGTGGTTAGGTGGCTCACAGAACCGGGAAGCATTCCAGGAAGGCTGCACACCTTATTTGCACCTATTCTAGTGGTCCTGAATTTTGCAGGAAAGGTGAGCGTACAGCATATACTAAGGGAACATAATGATGCCGCTGACTTATGGGCTAAAAAGGGGGCAGAAGGCAATGGGGGAGTTGAAACGTGGTTGTGATGGGGTGCAGTAGGCTAATGACAGTTTGGGCTTGGATAATGAAGTGGAGTGGCGTTGGATTGAAGATTGTCTGGAACTAAGACTCTAATATCCTGACTTGAGTTGCTAAATTGATTGAGGATGGAGAATGAAAGATCATGCTAGTGCTGATGGGTCATGCTACTGCTGCTATATTGAGAGAAAGGGTCTGTTGATGTTGCTGTTCTTGGATGCCGCTGCTGTTGCTGTATGCTGCTGTTGTTGTCCTGAGATGATCACGGTTGTTGTGCTTTTGCTCCCATTGTAAGCTGTTTGATGTGCTTTTGCTCCCACTGTTCTACTACATCCAAAATGTAGTGATAGAATTTGTCTTAATCTTCACCATTGGGTGTGAATCAGACGAGGCATCTCATGGTAATGTTGTAGCGTCTTTGTACTTTGTTCCGTTCGGAAGCAATAAAAGTTTTATTCCACAAAAAAAAAAAACATATATAAAAGAAAATACAATTTAATTATAATATTATGTATAGCTCCCTTAAAAGACTAGCATTATAAACAAGAGAAAATAATAATCAACCAACATTAAATTAATAATTAATGTGTAATTATTTAGGCCTACTTCAAGACCTAAAAGGTAGTTGCCCAATATAAAAAATATTATTTTATTATTATTATTAGATCCATAAATATATACTATTACAAAAATTTTGCTGAAAACAACTACTCAGACAAATATCTTCGCTTCATGCACCAAGTAATAAACAAGGCTTTCGTTATCTTCCCACAAATTTTTTTATTATTAAATATTATTGTTGTATATATTTTGTATAGTTTTATTATTGGCCCAACCATATGGTTCGACACTCTTGTGTAACTATATATATGTATTTTTACACTCTTTGAAATTGATTTGACCATTATTTTCAATATTCTAACATGATATCAGAGCTATGAGTACCCAATTGAGTATCTCATTATTTCCAAGATAAATATCATCTCGAGGAGAGGTGTTAGAATGTCCCACAGCGGTTATATTTCCAAGATAAATAATACATGCCTGCAATGTTTTTTTAATTTTTTTATTTTGGATAAATAGGAAGGCTAACAAGCGTTGGCAATATAGTTTCATTAATACAATCCCATATGACAAAATGACAATTATCTTTTTAAATACTACTACTAACTCATGCCCTATAATAGTAATATATTAATGTGGTTGCATCATGTGCATCCTTATTTATTTATTTATTAAACTATTTGAACACGATTTCAAGCTTTAAGTTCATATCTACTCAATTGAAAATTGTTTAATTATATATATACGATCGATTCAGCTATTCTTCTACTGTTATGTAAGCTGCATCATTAATCAGTCTCGATATTCATCCATTTCCGTAGTCCATAGAGCTGTGTTTGGGAGAAAATACTGCCGTAATTAACTTTTAAAATATGTACTACTTCTATGTTACTAAAAAATACAATAATTGTAATTACTATAATACTGATATTGATTGCAAGAAAAATACATATACTAGTAGTATTTAATAGGGAAAGAAAAAGAAAAGGTCGTCACATTGTGTAGTATTGTATTTAGGGGTGTAAACGACCGACCAGGCTCGAGCTCGGCTCGGTTATATAGAAGTTCGGCTCGGCTCGAGCTCGAAGCTCGACGAGCTTTAAAAATTGAGCTCGGCTCGAGCTCCACACAATATATTGAAGCTCGAGCTCGGCTCGAAGGGCCAAAAAAGCTCGACATAAATTTCAGTTTTTTTTTTTTTAACCGGGTATCCCTAGACCACTCAAGACTAAAAATTTTAAATTATTCAATATTAAGCTTAAAAACTTGAAAGATGGAGTTCTGTAGAAATATATTATTAAACTATTCATAATTCCTTATAATAGTCCTATTTCGGAAGGAGATTGGGATTTAGTTTTTTTGATTTAGTGTTAACCATAATAAAATATAATGTACTATATTATTAAATAAAAGCATTAGTGAATTTAC